>WYDI02025976.1:0-10332 GCA_009867235.2 Psittacus erithacus
CCATCCCTGGCAGTGTTCAAGGCCAGGTTGGACACAGGGGCTTGGAGCAAGCTGCTCTAGTGGAAGGTGTTCTTGCCCATGGCAGGGGCTGAAGCTGGATAAGCTTTAAGGTCCCTTCCAACCCAAACCAGTTTGGGATTCTAGGATTTATAACTCTTTCTAGCACTACTCTGTTTTTACACACTCATTTCAGTGCTGTGTCTGCATCTCTTTTTACAATCTCTTTTATTGCCCCATCCAGAACAACATCTAACCCAGGTCTTGCGCAATGCCATTCAAACCCTCCTCTGCCTCTGGGACATTTCACACCTGATTGTGCAGCCAGGCATTCCTCCACAACTGTTATAAAGAAATCATCACAGAATTTTAATGATTCTTTTAATCTAATTTTATTTCACTTAAAGAATTAGCTTTTCCACAGACATACATCAGCCTTTTCCTCACAACCGTCAAGCATACTTCTTGTCCCACTCGATACTGCCTGGACAGGGTACTACGGCACAGCTCTCTTTTTGCATCCTGCATGTAAATTAACAAACCTCACTCCCCAGAGCCATCGGTCCAGCAAGAACTACTGGTGGTATTGTTACTTCAACACAGAAGGCAGGACTGCATCTGTTTGCAGGAGCTCTCTTACCTCCCAGGCCTGCTGGTGTCATTTGGTCACCAGGGTTTCTCCCTTAGGTATGTGTTAGCTGGCAAACTGCTCTTAAAAATGGGCTACAGAATTTATTTTTAAGTACTTGCTCTAAATGTGTAAGTATGCATGTGTATAAAATTTACATACATTTATATAATATAAAGCAGTCAGGAGAGGATCTCTGAGCCATGGAAAGCTTCACATCTAAGTACGTATAAGAGCACAACATAGATGCGTAAACCTAATTCCTTTATACTTACTATGTGACAAGAAAACACAAGCATATCTTAGAAACTCTGCTGCTAGAAAGTCATTACACACAACCTTACACTAGATCAAGAGAAAAAAAACACAGACAACAAACCTAAGCAGCACTCACCTCTTGCTTTAGGCTTTTCATGGTGCTCTGACTACAACTGGCCACCACACCACCCACAGGCAACACAAAGCAAGGACTCTTGAAAGATCGTTCAGCTATTCCACATTCCCACCAGAGTGGGTATGACAGCATTTGCTGAAGTGTGCCAACAGAGAAAATTCAAACTACTTTTCCAGGAGAAAAAGGCAGAATCTAGCATTAACTGCACGGAAGGTCATTTTCCCTAGCCAAAAAAGTGTTTATTATTATTTTCTAGCAGGCTGCCAAAGCCAATTGTCACCAAATACAAGGCGAAAGGAAAAGAACAGCAGCTGAAAGGGAGGTAGGATCAGCTCCCAACCCCGGTGATTCCAAAGGGGCTGCAGGAGCAGAAGTAGCAACCAGAAAAACCATACTGAGAACAGCATGAAAATACATTCACTGAAAAGGAAAACGAGAAAGAAACCAGAGTCAAATACCACATAACACACTCTCCACCAGAATAACAACACGCACACTAAAGCTCAAAATAGAAACATTTTCTTTTTTTGCATGAAACCGGGTATGTTGCTGCAGCCAACAGTCACTTACCCGTGTCTCCTCAGGTTATGAGTGACATTAAAAATGCCATTCTTTTTAAAGCAAACCAAGACCCCTGTACCATTCACACGGACACTGAGGTCAGGACTGGCTGTACTGCACAGCCCCTAAAAGGCCCTTAGTGGCTAATAAACCCCTAAGTGAATTTAATTCAAACTTTGCTGGAGTTTGGGTGGGGGTTGATGAACTTCATGTTCCTTTGGGGGGCTTTTTTTTTAAGTAGTCATATGTGTTCTCTCCTGTGCCATAATTAAAACATTTTCATTTCTAGCTGTCTGTTCCTGCTATCTGAAGTATGATAATGAACTGCATAGTCAATGACCTGACTGATGCCGCTGTTAAATCCATGCTTTGCCACACATCCAAGTGACAATCCTCAAGCTCCTTCTTCCATTTTGTGACAAGCCTGAACCAAAGTAATTCCTTTTTTTGTTGTTGTTTTTTGGTTTTGCTTATATTCTGTACCCCTCTAGAGAATATCAGTCTGCCCTTAGCTCTTATTTCCACAGTGACTGACACAGATGCCCACCAGAAACCTTTGCAGTGCGACAGCATTTCTATCACATCTCCGAACTCCGCCACATCTTACTAGATCTGGTCCCAAATTTGGCAATATAATTTAAAGCCTCCAGTGACACTCACAGGCAGGGGACAAAGGAAACATTTTCAATTTAAAAAACCCCATGTTTAATGTCTCACTCTAGTGCTGGGGACTGTTCAGGGATAAGTAAATCCTTGAATTTAGCTATAGTTTTCTTAGCATTTACATGCACCCTGCTTTCCACATAAGCATAGAGTAAACATTGAGGGATACTGAACATCAAATCTCCATAACTGGAAGGCAGAGTTATGAACTTTCATGATTTAACAAAATGAAAGTGACAGGCTATGAAAAACTCATTTTTCTGGAGGAAGCATTTAGCTGACTTTTCCCCCTGCAGTGGCACCGTTGAATTACTCTAGCCTAAAATAATAAGCACAGAAACTTTCCATGACACCAGGATCAAAGGTAAGGGAAAAAAACCCCAACCCTGAGACTCCTCCATCTAGTAAGGAAAGCAGGTTATATGATGTATGAAGACTGTGGCATAAAGCGTGACAAAGCAAAGGAGAAACAGCCTGCGGCAGATGTCAGCCAGTGTGACACTGTGGGTGACGAGACCCCAGCTCACGGCACACGCCAGGAGATCCAGCCATCAAGTGGAGCTGTCAAATGATGTTCCTCTACAACAGAAAGGTGGGCGGGAAGAGAAGAGCAGCCAGGCTCATCTCCTTGGCGCACACAGGTCTTGTTGTATTTTGGCATTCTGAAGCACAAAGCAACCTGTTTAACTTCAGATTTCAGACTTAATTCCTGCAACAGGCAAGGGTGCTACCAGAAGTCCAGCTGAGGTTGTTGCAGGTGCCTAATTCAGCAGATGGAGGGAGAACAGGATTTTCATTCATATATTTCGTTACCTTTATAATGAGACCCAGCATTCAGCAATTCGTCAACCTTGGTTTGCTTCGCCTTTCTCTTTTGCAGAAAGATTCACTGAAGATGGAAGATAATACACTCTCATTTATTTGTAATCTCTTACTACAAAAAAAATTTAGCGGTATTATATAGTATTGGGCAAACAACAGAGGACACTGACTCACAGGCTGAGTCTCTCATACCACCCTCTCAGGGCTCTGCAGCAGAGCACCAGTGTTTCAACTTGCCTTTCCCTCTCTCTTCCTCTCAACAGTTCAAACTGGCTTCTCATCCCATCCTTTTCTTGTTACTAATTCAGTTTAACTCTGGTCTCTGCCTTCAGCCTGAATGTTTCTTGCACAACACTGAGATGCTCACCTAGGGACTACCTCTGGTTTTCCAGAAGGGAACACCCGACACAAAACTGTCCTTGATTCCTATAGAGCGTCCTCAGATAGGAGCTGAAAGCTCACTGAGGGCAAAGTGCAGTATGTAGCTACAAACTATAGTTTTTCACCACGGATTTCCCAAGTTAAAGCCACCACTCCTCTATTTGACAGCCTCAGAGCCCTCACTGATGCCTGCAACATGGCCTCCCCTCTGAGAAGATGCAACTTGATGGATCAAGATTTCATCTTGAATCATTTTAATAGTTTTAGTAAAACAGTAGTTAGCCTCTGCTCATTTCAAAGTCTATTTAGGTACTAAATAAAAAGTAGGTAAAACTCAGCTCAGATTTTTTTGCTTTGCAGGAGAGGACCAGCTTTCCTGTGTCACTGCAAAATGCTGTCACCCCATACTGTAGAAGCTGAATTTTCTTTACTTCATTATTGAAAAGCATAATGAGTATTTTTACACTGATACACTACTTTGGTAGCAGAGCCGCATGTTGCAAAATACAGAACAATTTCACAATAGTGCATTCCCAGTAGTTCACAATAATCATTAAAGGAGAATATATTTAATCTCTTAGTGCTTCTTGGTAACTCCCTACTTGAAAATTGAATTTACAGAAAATGACCAAGCAGCAAAGTCTGAGGGTGGAAGGGCCTTCTGGAGATCATCCAGACCAACCCCTCTACTGAAAGTAGTAGGCTCACACAGAGCAGGCTGTTTACAGAGCAGGCTGTTTAGGACCTGGTTTGACTATCTCTGAGGATGGACAAAAGGGGATTTGAGCAAACTGCTCTAGTGGAAGGTGTCCCTGCCCACAGCAAGGGGCTGGAACTGGAGGAGCTTTAAGGTCCCTTCCAACCCAAACCACTTTGTGATTCTGTGATAATGGTATGACATCTATAAGAATTATTCTATCCTATTTACTACAGCAGCAACCACAGTTTAGAGCAGCTGTGCAACAGAGAGGCTAAAAACAAGAGCATCATTAGTGCTGAGCCATTACCTCATGACTGTAATTGTGACAAAGCAGTATCACTTGGCTACTGTAAAGCCACTGCAACGGAAGCCTCAGAGTGGTCCAACCACCAGGAACCTAGACACCGCTCCCTGGAGACACTAAGCAGCCTACAACAATGACCAAAGGTCCATGCCACACTGAACTGGCTTCACAGCTAACTAGACAGCACAGTTCCCACCACCATCCATGCAGCCTCAGGCTCTGTAGACTGCATCTCTGCAGCAGATATGAGTCTGCCAGGTTATTCCAGGTGCTCCTGATGTCAAACCCCATGTTGCTTCCAACTCCAAGGGGATATACAAGCATGTTCTACACTTTCCAGATGGAGGAACCACGAGCAAAGCATTATTTCCCTTGCGCTAACATCTCCTTCACCTAGATCAATGCTTCTTCATTCTGTAATCCACAACTCTCTAAGGGCTGAAGTGAGAGCAAGAAAAAGAACCTGGAAAGGTTTAAGGTGGTCCACACAAACAACACACAGATAAATTAATTTGAAGAAACTGAAAACCACTGAACTGGCTCCAGTATGTTGGATCCCAGAGCGGAGACAGGATAGTATAAAGCACCCTTTATATCTACTTCAGCCTGGCAAGCTCCAAAGAAAGCAGCACCATCTCAAAGGCCTGTAACATAGACTACAGAAAACAGCTGCAGTAAAAGGAACTATTATCAGTTTTCCCAACAAAACTCCAGCTAATTTGTTCTATCTGTAGCAACTATTTCATATCTCCTGTTATCATTAAATGCACTTTTATCAAATCAGTAACTACAAGGCGTGAAAACCAGAACATTTTGTAGGCACTCAGGTGATTATTTGGGACAACAGTTATAGACCGCAAACAATAAAATCCTTACGACTGACAACTGTATCTTCATTCTAAAGAAATAAACATATATACTTCATCTAAAAAATGCATGACAACTCTGCCAGCAATGATTTTTAAAGACATTCTGAAGAAATCTGAAGCTCAAGATGAATAGGTAACAATTTCAGAATCAGATCATTAACCCAAAATATGTATTCAAATTAACACCCTGAAAATAGTATACATTTTCTCTCTCTTAGGTGATAGCTTTCAATCCCAACATAGGCTAAGAAAAAGTTCAGTCCATCATTACATGCAATGTGATTGGCAACTAGAATTTTCAAATATAAACATACAGCTAAGAAGGATAATAATCAACCATGCTACTTGCACAGGACATACCTGTGTATTTGTGTTTAGAATTTTATTGCATAAAATGCATTTACTGTCTGGCAATTGTTGTTTCAATAATTACTGGTTTTCATGAAATTTCGATGTCATTATTTGATACTGTCCTTTTATGGACAGAGAATACTCAATGCATACAAAGTATGCTTGCTGGCAAAGCTGCCTTGTTAAGGAGAAAAGATAACTGGGAATAATGGAGGGATTTAAAAATAAAAGTGATTACAGAAATTTAGAAGCTATTAAGAAAAATGCAGAGAATTTGCATTATAAGAAAAAGAGTAGAAAAGATCATTACAAGATTATTTCAGATAATTTATGACTCTTGTAATGTGTTTATAACTCTGAGCTCTTACAGTTATTGACAATGAAAGCATAGTTTATTTATATGATCACAATTGTATCAGTTCCTTAGAATGAGTTACAGATAACTGGGGTTTGTTTGATTTGACCATTTTTTACATCTATATCACATATTGGCTTCAGCTAGCCTGAACTGCTGACAACGCTGTACTACAAGATGAATGAGACACCTTTTAAAGCAGTATCTTTACATCTAAAGCGAGGACCTGAGTTAGCATCATCAATAAACAATGCCATAGTAATACCAGTACATCTCCAAATTCCTTAGTACACATTCTGCCTCCTTGGAAACACACTGGTTGGTGCCACTCAGAATGATCAACTCTGATCTCCAGGTTCCCTCAGCTAAAGCCCTGCTCTCAATACGCAACAGCTCTGGTCAGGTTTCACTATGGATGACAGCAGAGGAAAAACCCTAACCATCAAGCAAATAATTGTTTAGAGGTGGTTTTCAACTTAAAAGCTCATTTGCACTAATGATCAGGAAGAATTCTGTATTTTGTCCACTGCAAGACGCATGCTTGCTAATAAAACAACCAGAATAAAACTACAAACAAATGGAAAAAAATTCTAGCCAATCTCTCCAATTTTCTGGTCATGGATCCAAGCAGATTTCTTCTTTCTCACTGTGATGCACCTTCTCCACCCAGTGAGATATGGGAAAGCGACATCTACAGTCTTATTTTCCTAATCAGATATCTAGGAAAACCACTCCTTGTCTGAATGGATGCTTCTTCCTCTCCACAAAGCAGACAGTTTTGGATTCTCAGATGCACAAAAAAACAACACATCCTTTTGCGCAGGTTTATGTTAAGAGAAAGGCGCAGAGCATAAGATCTACAGCTGAGGAATGCTACGTTAATCTTCCATTTCCTGAAACAAGGAGATCCATTTGACAGAAGCATGACTGGCTTAAGTGTAATAAACATAAAGTGTGTTAATGATTGGTTAGTTTTGCATTGACAAGTTGAATTTAGTGGATATTCAATACATGTATCGAATTCTGAGATTACTAAAACATGTAATGCAAAAGCATTCAATGATACCTGAATGCCAGAGTGCACAGCATACACAAAGCACGTACAGTTTTCAAAGTAAGTGACCCAACCAGAGATGTTCCCCAAATATTTCAGTTCACTGATCTAATCTGACAATGGAATTACAACAGTTAGATTATAGTTAAATCAAATAATTCCTTGTAGCCATGAAAACTACATAAACTTTTTCATATCAATGAAAAATCAATTTATCACACAGTCTAAACTCTACTCTGGTGTTCCTGATTCTTCTAAACAGTGAGACAGATCTTATTTCAAAACATTTTCAGAATCACAAATATAAAATCTGGAGCCATAACAATACACTATTTTCTTTGAACACAAAACTCAAATTATAATCACACTTAACAGCATAAAAATCCAATCCACTCAGCAATCTGCTGGAAACACAGATGATCATGTTAAATTAAATCACTGGGCCTTGGCATTTAAAAAAATAACAAAAAAATCAACACTTGAAAGGCAGATTGCAGGATTCAGAATGACTGCATCTGAAGTGTCAAAGACTACCAAATAACGTAGTTTTGGTGCTCAAAGAGGATGCAAACAAGTCTATTAAGAGTCACCACCATCTGGGAACCAGGGACTGGGAATTGTGGAGCAGGAGTCTCTGCTCTCCCCAAGGAAATACACCACATGGCAAGACTATCATTACAGTTGTTATTTACACCACACCATAGATGTTCAGTGACATTTTACAGACAGATTAAAGACTAAAAAGCCCTGCCCTCGGGCATCAAATTCTGCTAGGATAGAACAAAGCCATGTGAGCAGAACTCAAGTAAGCCTTTCTGAGCAAGCCTGTCCACATTGCAATCCATTCTTCCAGCACATCTGCAGCAGCAAGCGCAGAGGAGACAGTTGGGACACTTATTCCTGCCTTGTGCAACACAGAGAGCTTGGGCTGTGCTGCAGAGGGAAGAACTCCAAAGAGAAAGCACTTGGCCGTGTGGTCCTCCCCTTGATCTGGGGTCAGTAGTAAGGGCAGGATGAACTGGGAGCGAAGAGGTCAAGAAATTTATTTCAGCTTGAATTGAAAGTGAATTTTCCCCTCATGTCTAATTTTAACTTGTTTGATGAAGGAAGGTGACCACAAAGTTGAGAATTCTCTGCAATAAGCAGATGATACACTGGAAACAGTCGCTATGATGACAGGCTTGATGTCAAACATAACTGAGTTATAACAGGGTGTGAAACTGAGGAGAAGGAAGGTCAACCTGTGACTAACAGAGGACCATGAATAGGTAAGAACCAGCAACAACATGAAACACCCTGCTCCTGCTCAATCTTCCTTGATGGCCTTTATCTTTTCTTACAAGATGAATGTAGAAATCAGTGTTAGTTTGCCAATGGGTGGCACTTTTCACCGTTTCACAGAGATGCATGCAGTCACACCAGTATGGTACTAGCTCTCAACCAGTAAAAATAACATTTTCATTCCCTTTTCATTAGGTACAAACTCATATTCTACCCAACACTGCATCGTAAGATGGGTATCAGCAATAAGCACTCCAGAAGTTGGCAAGCTATAGGAAGAAATTAGCACCAAGGAAAACAAACACCTTCCTTTCCCCTCTGCCACCAGCTCCAGGCAGGAGAACGAGCATGAGCAGAACTCAGGATAACTTAGCATCCCCAGTTTCTGCAGCTTAGCAAATGCCTGTCTCCTCCCCCTCAGACCTGCCAGCATTGCCTGTGTGATCACAGAGAACAAGAAACTTCAGACTGACACATTTTAGCTCAAAATTAGGGCAGGCAACAGCTTGCACATTAACCACTGAGGATGAGAGCTGATCAATGGTAACTTACTGTTCCACCATAATTTGATGGCAAACAGCTACATTCCTGTATTCCCTTAACTATTTCGAATCCATTAACATTTTCAGGCTACCTGAGCACAGATCCGAGGTCTGCTCCGATTCTGCTCACAGAATCCGAGCACAAAAGGATTCTATATCTTGCATTGCAGAAGCCACATTTCATTCTCTTTTCTCAGTTGACTCAGAGGTTAAATTGGGAGCGATGGGTGGAAGTAACTCCTGGAGGTTTTTCAAATATTCTGGTTTCCAATAAATTAAGGTTTTCTCTGAAGAACTGAACAGAGGGAAGTCTCATTAAGGAAAAGTATAATTCCTTACAGCAGCACTCATCCACAGTCAAAAGAGACTCAACACTTTGCTATTTCTAAATCCACTTTACTTTGTAGGCACTTGGATAAGGGAGCAGATGAGATTAAGCAAGACAACCTGGGTAGCAATAGGGCTTGGAAGAAAGGCATTCCTGAATAATTCAGGCTCTCAACTTTGGCTGTTAAACTATAAAGGGTATGGTGAAATGGGTTTAAAGATCTTGCATGTGCCACACAACCATTCACATGCATTTCTTAGATGAGCAAACTTTTTAAGTTGTTGCCATGTTAGAAAGCATGGGAACTCATTCACTGGCTGTGAAGCAGTACAACATGGCATTTGTGAGGTCAAAACCTGGTTTTGTATGTGCATTACCTCCTTTCTCACAATCGGAAGAAATTTGTGTGCTTGCAATTCATTTCTGTTGTGACTGTAGTTTAAATGGTGTGTGTGTATACATACAAAGACACAGACACAACTGTCCCCCTAGTCTGACACTACAAAACGCCCAACCTTTTTCCAACACAGGGTTTACTGCCACACAGCTCTGGAAGCCAAGTTCCCACACTGCCAACACTTCTTGTGTAGCACAATACCATGAGCACAAAGGCTGAAATCAATGACAATTTTAGGACTGCAAGATTCAAGCCAGGTTATAATTGGCCTGGGTTTGTTTGTTTATTTTCACAGAAGCACATGACAGAATTTTCTTTTATCTTTAAATATGGAGGAAGAAATAGGCTGGTATTCATATTCACTAGGGGTAATCATCTCAGAAAGCTAAGCTCATCCTTCTGCACAGTGCTTTCAAAGGTATGCAGACAAATTACACCAGATGGTATCCGTGCCATTCACAATGCCATATTTTGCAGAAGCTATTGATTCTTTGCTTTGTCCTTAACAATGCTTTAAAACAATTGCTGATTTTGTCTGCATAATTAACATCCAAAATCCAGTTCTTCACTGAAGAATCAGAGCAAGTTTGAGTACCAGAGAATCACAGAATCACAGAATGGTTTCAGCTGGAAGGGACCTTAAAGCTCATCCAGTTCTAACCCCGTGCCACAGGCAGGGACACCTTCCACTAGAGCAGCTTGCTC
>WYDI02025978.1:0-14941 GCA_009867235.2 Psittacus erithacus
GGAAGTGGGGGGGGGGGGGGACGGAGGGACATGGTCTTCCCCCGCGGGAGCCCCGGGGTTGCTGGG
The DNA here is from genome assembly GCA_009867235.2 of Psittacus erithacus. Taxonomy (NCBI): domain Eukaryota; kingdom Metazoa; phylum Chordata; class Aves; order Psittaciformes; family Psittacidae; genus Psittacus; species Psittacus erithacus. The sequence goes on from WYDI02025978.1 coordinate 67, forward strand.
CTCGCCGGGGTGGGCAGCCTGCGGCGAGCGGGAGGTGAGGCGGAAGACGAACGCTGCAGACGGGTGTGTTTGCCTTCGCGGTGCTTTCGGCACCTAGAAACTGTTAAGACCTAACTTCAAACAGTTCAAATACGTGGTGTAAATTAAATTTAAGGAAAGAAAGTATTTCCACGCGATTAAAGAAAGATCTGTTCCCGCGGACCTCTGGTGTGGATAAGATATGCTGTGTTTCCAGGAGACTGACTGGGGCAGCTGTTTTAAAGCGTTTCGGAGTTTTGTGTTTATTTCAGATGTAACCAAATGAAGCTGTGTTGTCAGTATCAAATAAACTGTTCTCCTGTCAAGTGTAGAATTGAGCTATGAAAAGAGATTTAGTCTGAAGACGACTGGATAATCAAAGCTTCAGTTGAGTATTTGCTAGTTTAGAGATCTCTGAGGGCAGCTAACTTAAGCAGGGATGGTGAGCAAATAGAGTTTCCTTATGCTGCTTGTATAACCACCTTTGTACATTTTTCAAGGTAAATGTGAGAGACATGACAAATTTAATTTGAGTTTACTGAGGTCCTCTGCTGCAAATGACTTATCTCCGTGTCCGGTTACTGGGTCATTGTTCCAAGCCTGCCACTGTGGCTTTGAAAATAGCTTTTTAAATAAAGTCCATTGCACTCCTTACGGTAATGCAGGAAATGCGTGGCTCATGAGAATGGTTTTGTGGATGGAGCAAGTGTACTTTAATCTTGATTTTGTTATTTCTGCCACGGTGGTTTGCTGTGGGGCTGAGGATGTAGGAGTGATAGATATCCGTACGTTGAAGCGCACAATCAGCAGTCTCAGCATTGAAAGTGTGAAGTAGAATTTGTGTGGCCGGTTTGTGATCTGGGTGTGTGGTGGGTGACAGTGTTGGATTAATTAAGTTCTCAGTTTCTGCCTTTAACCAGCCTTCTTAACATGCAGGTTTCTCAGCCTACGTCACTGGCATGCGTCCTGGTCGATGAAATAGGATGCAGCATGACCATACATGTGAAGGGGTTAAAACAGCTTATGGCGAAAGAGTTAATGCATCACTTAGGCTCAAGAGATTTTTATGATTCAGCTTAGTTAGAAATATTGCCATCTGCCCTTTTCTTTGAATATGTGTGCCCATAAATACGTCTTGGATAAATACTGGTTGGGGCCGTTAGCAAAGTAGTAGAAGCCAGAGACAGTGTTTTCTTCTCATGCATGTTGCCAGTGAAAATGTCAGTTTCTGGGAGATTGAAGTAGAAGCTGTCCTACATTGTGCCTGCATTTGGTTGAGGGTTGAAAGGTGTGCAGGCAATTTTAATTTAAATTTTTTTTTTTCTAAACTAAGTCCTGCTTTTGGGAATGGGAGATAACTGTCATTGTCAAAAGCAGAGAAGACAGTCACAGCTTGGGATTGTAAGGAGAAAGATCTAAGCTTGTGGGTAACAGAGAAGAAATGTTTTCCTCTTTGTGTCCACATAATGCAGGGCTGTGGGAAGATATACTTAATGAGGATGATTATTGCTGTGGCTTTCCATAAATCCACTTGTAATGGAGGCTTTGTACAGTTACTTCTGAATCTGTACATTTAAAAACTGCAAATAGCGATAATGGAGTTGGCTAATAGCAGACTGTCAAGTAAGTGCAATCCTTGTGATAATGTTCAGCCATAGATCTCCATTTAAGTATTACTTTTAAGCAGAAAATGTTTCTTGTAGGTCATAGTATGTGCAACTGGGAGGAAAAAACCCCTGCAGATGTTGCCTGTTCTTGAATCTTAACTGGCTAGCTTTAATAGTGCAAGGGGTACTATTTCTCTCCAGCTTTTTATCAGGTAGCAGGAGATCTACAAGTTGGATAATCCATTTGTTGTGAATTTAGATAGTAGAAAGAAATAATAATAACCAGCTTTTAAAAACTGACTGAAGAGGTGTGCCTGAGCAGCACACTGTGTCTCTGTGCAAATTAAAGTTGGGACTTGTGCCTTTTGAAGGATTGCAGTCTTCTCTGTGAAGCACTGGAGTGAGCTGAGCCATCAGGCGAGAAGCTGAGCTGATCTTGTTTGTAGTATTAACCAGGACAAACCTTTCTGTTTCAGTGGGGTTTTTTCACTGTCTCTTAGAAGCCAGGGGTGAGGGTTAAATTACTCATTCTGGTTTGCAACTCAATAAATAAAAGGTGAAGGTAAGGCAGTAGGGAAAATTTTTAATGTTCTATCCCAGTACAGAAGGATGTAAAATCAATCGCCTATTACATTCAAGTGAAGCACTCGTAATAGCTACTGGATGTTTTATATAGTGTTTTGCATGAATGCGGTTTTAACTTTCGTAGCTAAGAAGCAGCTTTTGAAGGAATCTGGCATGTGAGTTGCTTATGTTTATGTTTGGAAGAATTAATTGAGAAATATTTGTGATTCTCACCATCGTTGCTTACTATCCTTTAAAAGCAGTGCATTCACTTTGGTCTTTCATACAGTTTGTGAGGGTTCCTTTTGTGGATTTACTTTTACTTGAAATCTGACCATAAAAGTAAGCTTTGTTTCTACAGATCTTAGTGTGGTGCTCAAATCCAAAATGTATGCTTCCTTTCCAGTAAAAACTTATAATTACATGGGGTGGTAGCGAACTGGAAAGTATTGCAAAACATATGTAAGAACACTGTCGTACAAACTCTAAAACTGACGAATGACTCACTGTGCCAGTGCTATATCAAATTCTATCTATACACAAGGTTTAAATGACAAGTTTACTTTAGGCAGGAAATATGCAATTTTCTTGTACTCTTTCTTCATCTAATGTCAAGTGAGCTTAATGAAATGGTACATGTGGGCATACAGGAGGCACCAGTTGTAGAGCTTTAATGAGCAAGGGGAACAAGCACTGCTTGGCTCTACTGGTGAAGATGATAGAGATGTAACTACTCTGTATATTTAAAACCAGGTTCACGGCACTGATGCATGTCTTGGTACATTTGTTTATCTTAATGTACCTTATCATGAGTTGTTTATATGCATTTACTGATCTATTTTTTGTTTTCTATAGGAGAGGGTACTTGTGTTTTTAGCAGTATACATATTCATCTTTACATATTTGTGTTGGTTGAGTTTCTAAGTGGCATTTCAGAATTTTGGCAATATTTTTGTGAATATAAAATTCATGTCACTGCCAAAATGAAAATGGGATGATGTTCAGCGTGGGAAAGGGGCCCATGGTTGTAGGTTAAAGAGGAAAAGACAGTTTTCCACTGCAACAACACAGGTTTTATGCCGTTGACTTTATAATCGTGATTTATTATGAAAAGCTTCATAGAGCTTTGGAGAGCCCCCTCCAACCAAGAGCATGCAACTGGGCAGTAACATCCTGTGGCTAGGAAGCCTGTGTGAGCTGGGAAGAGTGCAGAGAAGAGGATGGGGAAGACAGTGGGGTAGAGGTATCAGTTTCCTGCTGTTGCATTGTGGCTCACATGCATGTCTGTAATGCTGAGGTGCCTGACAAAACACCCGTGGGGAGGACTAGACTGCAAAGCTATGGAGCCAAGTATCCGCTCCACCCTTGGTGGAAGACTTAAACTCTTCACAACCTTGTCTTTTAATTTCTAATTTAGCCGTAGTCCATTCTGCCACAAAGTCTGTCAGTTGCTGTCTTTCTGGGCTGTGGGGAAGATGTAGCGCATGTCCTTGGTCTTCACCTTAATTGTTGATGAAAGCTGTAGTGACCAGCGCCTGCAAGTGGTTTTTACTGTCTGTAGGAGGGTCAGAGTCTCTGGAAGTGAGAGGAGGCTGAGGAAAGGACACTTAATGTCGGTGAACACACAGTGTGTGTACACTTGTGCCTTACTGGGGAAAAAAAAAGAAGATGAAACAGGTCTTGCTCCTTCAAGGATTCTATTATCTGAGAACTTTTCTAGAGATCAAAAATACAGAGATAAGTTAGGGTTTTCAGAGGAGAGGGTGGAAGCAATATATATAAAAAGCCTGGTTGAGAGCAAAATTGACAAAAGCATTTCCTAATACCTGGGCTCAGGATTCAGAAGTAGCAGCTCTGTTTGGATGCTTTCATTAAGTGCAATCCACTGTATATCTGAAATACAGCAATACCATTAATCTGGGAAGGGACAGGTTGGTCCCACTCTTACTGTTGTCCTTCATCAGGCATAGAAGCTTCCAGTTTATAACCTGCCCAAAAGACATTTATTTCTTGGCACAAAATTTCAGCTGCAGCTGGCAAGTGGGTAAGTACTTTCTTTCCAGCCTTCCTGAGAAGGAGAGGAATTATTTAGGTTGGCACAAGAAGTTTATGGTTTGGAGTTGTCGGTTGAAATTGAGCAGAGGGAAAATGTAAAGGGCGGGCAGGTGGCATTGCTGGTTCAAAAGCAGCGCTGGAAATCCTGTCATCACTTCAGATCAAACCAAACATGCATGTGCTTGACCGTGGTGAGGAATTATCTATTGGCTTTGTATACCCCTTCCTTGTTTGTTTGCGGGTTGTTCCCCCCCCCCCCTCTTTTTTTTCCTCTTTTCTTCCCCTCAGAGTCTGGTGCTTGACACTGAATTGCATGTGTATACAAGGAATAACATCTGTTCTATTTTATGAGATCTGCACAGCACAGTTGCATTTTTATCCCTCCAGTGTATGGATTCTTCTCTTGCGTGTCATCCTCACTGCTGAAGGCAGCCGGGCACTTGAGCTTTGTAATACCTCTCTTCAGGAGCAGGAAGTTATTCATGGGATGGTGCTTCATTCTTCAGTTAGATTTCCTCACAAAATTAGGTCTTACAGAGTTTTGGAAAAGCCATTATTTTTCTAGAGGGTCTTGTGAGTAGGGATGGAAGAGGGATGATTGCGTGGCTCTTTTTCTGCAGTTTTGGTTATTGTTATATCAACAGGTTAGATTTTGTGCACCAACCTAGATGTATTTTGATAGGGTTGTTAGCTGGGAAGGTAAATGAGATCTGAGAAGTATGAAAAGGGCTAGCTTAGAGTTTAGATTTTAGGATATTTATTTTTACCTGGCAGATACTGTGCTTTTGAGGGTTTTCTTTGTTTTTTTTTACCTTAGAAGGAGAACCATACAAGTGGTCAAAAGGATCCGTTTGGACGCTGTGTGTAAAGAATGTGTTGAGGTGTTGTTTGCTTGGAAGACATGAGATTGGGGGAAGAGATGAAAGAGTGGCTTCTTGTTTATGGATGGAGTTGTTCCTTTTTTATAAAGTACTGTTTTCTTCAAATACAAAAGGCATTATGTTTGTTTATGTATTATTAAGTAACATTAGTTTCACCAAATTTGATCGAAGGTCTGGTTATTACAGAATCAATAATAATTCTCTTATCTTGAGGAAAAACTTGTAATTTATGAATGTACTGTCCATTGTATTTTAACTACTTGTAACACAGAATTTGCAAGATTACACAAATTGACTTGAAGATGCATGTAAAATCCAATAATACATTTTGCATGTCAAAGTTCGGTGAAATATGAAACATAATTGCCATAAATAATGAAAATTAGCCTCTTAAACCTATGAACTAGTAGGCGTGGAAATAATTTTGTAATATATATTCTCACTGGGTTTGTCGAGACTGTTCTTGGGCACCACCAGAATTCCTTTACAGTCTGATGTTTTCTAATCTCTGTGTTGTTATGTGATAAAAAAACCCCTCCAGTACTTGTAAACTTGTATTTAACCTGAGGAGGAAGCGTGCATTTTTGAGCATGTGTATAAGATACTGACTGTCTCCTCACCACAGCCTTGTTCCAGTAGCTTCCAGTTAATAAAGTGCAGACTTGAAGAACTGCGCCTAGTATTTCAGCAGGTTGTAGAGCTACTGCTTTAATTCTGCCTCCTGACACAAAGGTAGAATGGTAAACTGTTGGAGGACACCTACAATATACTTGTAAGATGGAAGTCTGTCGTTAGCAGAGTTGCTGCTCTTGTTAGTTTGAGTTTTCTCTGGATTCTGCTACATCTTTGAACCCTGTAACCCTACTACTACACTTCTTGTTTTGAGTGTAGTGTTGAGATAGAGTACTTTTTTGAGATCTTCTGGCTCAAAAAGAGGCATTTTCATTAACCTGATTTCCCGAGGTGTGTTCTGTTGCAGGGGGCTCATTTTAGCACAGGTCAGTAGGTGCCGAATCCTACTTCTTCATCCAGATAGGTCAAGACAGGGAGAGCTGGTGGAAGCCATGATTTTAACATGCTTTTTTAGCATGACCATGATTTAGCTTCTTTTCTTAGGTTGATGTAAAACATGGCTTTCTGTTATTTGTAGCTGGATTTTGGATGAGTGTGGGCTCCTGCTGCCCCCACGTTTGAGTGGGCAGGTACCATCCTTTGCACAGAGACGTTTTCCTCCTGACAGTGAGCATCACATTTGTTTTTTCTTTCTTTGCTGCTGACTTCCCTGATTGTCTGTGTCTGCAGCTGAGGCCGTGATGGCAAGAGGCACCTCTCACTTGAATGCAGGAGAAGTGCACGGAAGTGTAATGCGTGTCCCTGGTGATAAAACTCCATCAGCTCTATGGGAGCAGGCTGTTATTTCCAATAATTGCACTCGGCTCCTGCTATGTTTCTTACCTGAAGCTTTTTCTCTGTAAACAACATAATAATAAAGTGTGCTGCTCTATTGTCTCTGTGCCAGTCTCTTGCTTATGCCTGTGGAAGAAGTAAGGAGCATAATTAATTACAAGAAGGGAAAGTTCTGAAGGATTGCATGGCAGCAGGCTGTCATGCTCTTCTAGTGATCCCCCAGCCTGCTGTCAGGAAGCTGGGCATCCTGTAAGAATAGTATTTTACTAGAAAGTGATCAAAGGCTTCTTCATTGGCCAAAATCAGCTAGATAGATGGGCAAACGTTTGGCTTAAAATGACTTGCATGGAATTACGGGGATCAGCAACTTGACTGCAGTGACGAAAAATCATTAACTGTGTTTTGTTTGTTTAGATCATTAGGTGTTCAGAGCAGGCTCCATGAATTGTATTGTTAATACATTGAACAGCAGTTACATTGCTGAAAAACATTTGTAAATGTAGGTTTGAATTAGAGATGTATTTTTTTTCCATATTAATCTTTGAAGAGTGGTGCTTTGAAGACCAGTGAATATTTGATGCTCTTAAACATTGTCTACAAGGAGGGGGTGAGGATCTCATGACCTCCTGTTTTGCTTTGCTTTCTTTTCCTTTGAGCTGAGACTTTTATTGTATGGGGTTTTTTTGGCTGTTACAGTGAATGCAGATGTTCTGGTTTTGGCATCTAGGTGATAGGAGCAATAGGATGGGATGACACAACTGTGTAGGTTATAAATGAAGGGTGAGCTCTCAGATACGGGCTTTCTTTGTATCTGAAGTGAGTTAACAGCCTCTTGTATTCTTGTTGCACAGTGTAATTAAAATAAACACTATAATGCTAATCATTTATACATTTCTGCCTGTGGGTGAAGTTTTAAATTAGAAGTAGCTATACTTGGGTGGAAGTGGATTTATTTATTTATTTATTTATTTATATTGTAATGCTGCCTGTTTCCACTCTAGTAATATTTCAGTGAGAGTGCATTAAAAATATTGCCAGGCAGCTTTGTTTTTGTTTTTTTATTACCTAATTGTATATTCTGGTAACGATGTAATTATTGCTTTTAACAAAAACTGCCTGACTCGAGTGTTTAATTCCATCAGACTCAAGCAGTCACTGATGAGGTGATAAATGATAGGTTATATGGAGAAGTGGATTTGCAATTATTTGTTGCTTTGGGAAGAAAAAAAAGAAAAGGAAGATGTTTTGTTTCTGTCCGGTGACTAATGTTGAAAATCAAAGCAGCGCACCAGATGTTTTTTCTAATGAATGTGGTTCAAGGCCTCTTTTGTATGGAGGAGGGTTTCTGCTGAGTTCGTCTCTTGGCTTTGAAGTTTCTCTCGCTTGTTAACACAGCGCTCCTCTAAATCTCATGCTTAGGACTTCTCCATTGACCGGAGAAGTAGGAGACCCTTCGTGTGTCTCGCAGCTCCCTGTTCACAGGAGGCGGAGGGGCAACAGCGTTTTTACAGTGTGAGCTGAGCACTTCCATTCACTTGTGTTTATTTCATTGAATTCAAACAAGAGTAAGTGTTTTGCTTTATTTGTTGATGTCTGATTAGGAATTAGTGGAAGAAACTGAATCGCTGGTGTGATTAACGGTTGGTTTTGTTTCTGATGTATGAAAGGACTCATTGTCTGAGGCTTTTCCTCCATTGCGCTCTGCCTAATCCTGCTGAAATCACACTTAACGATGGTAACGGTTGAGGCTCCTCGTGTTTTCCTGCGTATGTAGTCATACAGCTGGAAAAATTCCCTCTTCCAAAGCGTGATTGCTGCTTGTGCTGAATCTGCTTTCACATCGTTGGGATCTTGGCTAACAAGGTGGGCATTCGTTGGGGGAGTCTGTGGGGGAGAGGGTGGCCAATAAGAAATCTGCAAACTGATCTAATTCATGCTATATTTGGGTTTCAAACCTGGGCCTTATGATTGTGTTAACACTGTCTGTTGCCTGACTCTTTGCAGCCATGACTGAAGAAAGTGAGCTGCCTTATTCTAACTTTTAATTCCTCCCAAATTCTTGTTAGATCAACTTTCTGTACCTGCTGATATAGTACTTGTGCAGGGAGGAACGTTGAAATTGCTCAGTGTATGCTTTCAAAAGCAATTTTAGAAGTTGAGGTGCATAGAAATGAAGACATTTCTAAAGTGCATAGCAAGAAATTCTAGTAGACATGACTGCTCCTCTTTCAGTAAAACCCAGGAAGAAACATAATACCCCACCCCACGAACACTAGCCTTTCTTTTCCTCTGAATCAAGTTGTCATTCCAAGGTCTCGGAGTGATTTAAAAATATAAAGTAAACTCCCCTGAGGAATCTATTAAAAATTATTTGGTTCACTGAACATTCAGTGCATGTTCAGTCTTGGAATCCATTACATGCCTGTAGAAAGACTCTAAAAATCCTCTCTGATGAAGCTGGTCAGAGTTGTGTCCCTTTGGCAGGTGGGTGTGAAGGAATTTCGTTGCTTTATTTTCAAAACAGAAGTGTGTAGAATTAATATTGATTTTTATTATAGCTATCTCCTACTGCCACTGTACCCAGGGGTCGTGTGTATGCTCTGCTTTTGTAGTGGCAGCTTTCCCTGTTCCTTTAGTTGAAGGCTGTAGTTGTGGAGCTCTGGATATAATTGGGAAATGCTGGATTTTTTTTTTCTCCTTTGAATCAAATTTGTAAAGCTTTATTACCTAGAATTAAATTCTTATCAGGTTGAAGTGATGCATGAATTCCTGTTGAATGGAGACAAATGCTATTAGAAATCGGTGAAACTAAGCTGTGTTTTAATCCTAGATTTATTTTCATTTCCATTGTGGTACGCTGAAAACACTTGGCATCTGCTTTGTCCATGTGCATTGGCGTTTTCTTCTGATAATTTTTAATGGTTCAGTCTGGGAGGGACACTGTATGTTAGATTCCCACTTACAGTGCTGCTGTGTGCTGTGACATGGGTTATGTTTCCAGGTACCTGGTATAGGTGTTGTCAGTTCCCATCAGCATGTGCTGCCTTTGTGTGCTGAAGAGAGTTGTCATGTTATTCAGCAAAAATATTTCTTTTGGAAGAACTTTCTCATTCTTTCAGCTCATGATGGAAAACAGCGATGTCTGATCTGTTGGCTTTTGTATGCAAATATTCATAGTTGCTCCAAGCATGGTAATTTTTCAGAGCCTAAAGTCAGGTAAGGACTTAAAGAAAACAAATAATGGGCGATCCCTCCGGATATGCAAGTTTATTTGATTAACCCTCCTGACCTGCAGCATTGGAGAGCAGTTAAATATTTGGACAGTCAGCAGTCCCGTTGGTCATGTTCCATTAGGTAGTGGCCTTCTCTGGAGTTTACTCTGTTTTGCTGGTGTTGCCAAGTCTTATGTGATCTCGAAAGGGAACCGTGTGTGGGGGGCATGGCTGGTGCTTTTGGGGGTGTCACTGAACCAGGCTCCCAGAGGAGCTGTGGATGCATGTTGCTGCAAGAGCATCATCTGCAGTGGGTAGGGAATTGGAGGCAAGGGAGAAAATTGTTAATTGCGATTGTCAACACCATAAAGGTTAGCAGGTAGATAAAGTTACTAACCTAAGCAGAAATAGCAGTGCTGCCCTGAAAAGTGTAAAAGACTTGTCAAAACCTAATCTAATCTCCTGCATTAACTGTACATTGCAATAATGAATAAATGAAATTCCAGCAAGCCGAGATGGCCCAATTTTAATAACTTATCAAAAAATCAAAATGAGGCATTGCTCTGGAAAAGGCATATCACGGTTCTCCAAATTCCTTTCTATGGAATGGGTTTTAATTTTGCGCGAGCGTACACTAATGGTTTAAAAACTCATTTGTCTCCTTGTCAGCAGCTTGACCAGGATTTTAATACAAAGGACATGGTTTTATCTTGAACTGGTCTTGTGTTTCAATGGGTGTTGCAGCCAGCTAGAAAATTATTTAACTTTTTAACTGCTGTGATTTTGATGCAGTGAAAACTATATTTTACTGAAAGTAAAATCTATGTAAAACCAGTGACGCTTTCAGTTGTTGTATTTCCATTTAGATCCAAGGGGAGGGGGGCTGAAGCATGCTCAGTTCTACCCATTTCCTGAAGATCTGGGGTAACTCCTTGTATTATAACTAGGTAAAATTCCTATTCTTGCCGAAATCTGAGGAAGGTAAGGGGGAAATAACTGCTGCTTTTTTCTCTTGATGCATTACTGAAGCTGTTCTGGTAGAAATATGGCTAGTAAGTTTTATGGGAGAAAAAGCTGGTACAAGGGGGAGAAAACCCTCTTGAGATTCTAACATGGTTTTGAAAATGTTGGTAGTACCTTTTTGTCTTTTCTGGCAAGGAAAGAGCATGATTTTAATGTTTTTGTCATACAGGTTTGTGAGTGACTAGGCAGAATTCACTTCTGAATTCCTGACTTTGGAGTGTCCAAATTGCGCATAATGAACTTAAGAGTGAGTTTTTAGAGACCCAAATGCCTCACAGGAAAATTAACGAGAGAGCTAGTGTAATGTACTACTCTTTTCAGTATGGTTTTCTCACCTGAAATTACTGGGTTATAAATATTTGAAATAAAAATTAGTTCCTCAGCTTTGATTCTGAAATGAGCTATGAGCAACCGTTCTCCTGTATTTGTGGTCTCCAAGTGAAAAATATTTTGCTTAATAGAGCCGCTACATTAGGTTTTTATGGTAGTTTGCTGTAACACATGTAGTTTCTAGCTGTGCTTAAAAGATGTAAGTTTGGCAGACTTTCTGCTGTATTTCTTCACCTAACTGCATTATGGGTTTGCATATAATCTTGTTAATGAAATTGTTTTTTTGCGTGATTGCTAAAGCATCTCTGAATGGGTAAAAGGTGCTTTTTTGGACCAAAGGGTTTGTGGTTTGGTGTCGGTTGTGTGTGCGGTTTTGGGTGCTGCTGTTAGAGGAGGGCTCTGCGATGTTGCTCTGTGCCTGCCTGGGTTAATGCATTTGTCCGAGCCATCGGAAAGGAAAACAAAATAGTTTGACTTGTTGTGAAATAACTTGCAGGGCTCGGTTTTGCAGCGCTGTCTTTTGTGTGTGCCTGCGTGGGGCGCAAATGTGCTTGCAGGGTGGCTTTCTCCCTTAATGGCGTGGTGCAGGGGTTTGCGTTCTCGCTTTGGTTGGGGCGCAGAGGTGCTGGAAGGGTTGACACTGGGTGTTTGTCAGGTTGTCACCCTGCCTTCTGATACTGCGAGACCTTCTCAGAAAGGTTGTCTTGCTAATAACCAGTGTGGGCAACTGGAAATGAATGATCTTGGAAGAAATTTAAGGTAAAGGCAAGTAGTCACTGTGAAGGTAACTGCAGGAGACCAATTCAGCCCAGCAGCCGTGGGCTCAGTTTTCTAAGCACTGGCTGTGACCTTGGATGTACATGGGCAAGCTATGAGAGCTCCTGACAAGCTGCGGAAAGCCTGGGTGGATGTGTGGCCTCTCGCTTTGTTTAATAGTGGATTTATTTTTCTCTTTTTCGAAGGGGGACGGAGGAGATGCCAAGAGTTCCCAGCTACAATGCTTTTCACATCTTTATTTGAAAGTGTTTTAAGCAAGGGACACCAGAAGCTGAGATACAAAGCAACCTTTTGAAGTTAAAAGTGGGTCTGCATGAAAATGAACTGCTTGTCTGTGAAAAGAGTCAAGTGTGAAAGGATAGGATGGTTTCGCTAAATGAATTTGATAGTCTGAATAAGTGTGGCAAGGCAGAGAGGAGAATCTGGAAAGGTCAGGACTGAGCATGTGACTGGAGACGAGGCGGTGGAAAGCCATGAAAGGAAATGCGTGGAAATGCCTCGGTTTGCTTTTTTTTTTCTTTTTTTTTTTTTCACTTAGAAGTGATTTATTTATTTTGGTAAAGGTGGTCATAAAAAGGGAACTTCAGGAGCTTGCTGTTGAGAAGTGGGGAATCTGATTCCTTTGGGATCTTGTACCTTTTTCATTCAACTTTCGAGTGGTTTCAAATAGCTAAAAGATCAAAGCCCAAAGGATCTCCCTGTTACGTGTGCAGTCCCATTCGTAGGACTGTTCTTCCCTACGTGCTCTACAGTTGAGTGCTTCAGCAGCTTTTTGTCCCAAGTACAGGAGTTCTCATTATCACTGTCTTATTTTCAGTGATCTGTGTAACTTGCAGATTTTAACTGAATTTGTGACATGTTTTCTAGGTCTCTGTGACTGCTTGAAAGGATAAAATGTGTGACACATGCTTTGAGTGTAGATGAACGTGAGATGGTTGGCACTGGTAGCAGGAAACTGCCTGAACTTTTTGTATAAAGTGAGGAACTCCAGGTTGACTGTCACTGCTCGGGGTGTGATCGTGAGACCAGCAGTAGTTCCGTCAAACTATCAGCTCTGTACTTAGTAGTGATTAAAGAAAGCGTATAAAACCTGATGAAATCCTGTGAAGAGTAAAGAGTAAGATACAGAGCATTATGCCATGTCTAAATCCATGGTTTGTCTATCTGTTAGATACAGTTTCGTCTTCCCTTTCATCTCAAGAAGCATATAGAGCAACTAGAAGTGTGGAGAAATGCAACATGAGTCATTGGAGATCTGGAATGGCTTCCATGTGACATGACTGGGGAAGGTGTGATTGAAGAAGGATGTGACAGAGGTCTGTGAAATGGCGAGTAACTTGAGGAGGGTTTGGCTATTTCATCTCCTAGTGTGAGAGTGAACTTTGTAGGAGCCAGGTTCAGACCCCAGCAGGAGGAAGTGGTTCTTGATGCAGGGGGGTAAGCCTGTCTGACTCCTGGAAAAAGGTCTTTTGGGGACTACAGAGTGGATGACTCATTCCAGTCTAAGAAAACCCCTACCCATGAGAGCATTGAAGGCTACAAAGGTGCATGTGGGAAGTGCAGATGTGTGTGTCGAATTTCTGCTCTTCTATAGCCCTGTGCTTACAGGCTGTGTTGGAGACAGGGTATTAGGCTAGCAGGGCCTGTGGTGTGACCCAGTGCATCCTTTTTAATGTTTGTGTCCTATGCTTTGCCATTAAGTCCATGAACTTTGTATCCTCAGTTTGCTTTACACAGGACAAGCTGTCTGCAGTAAAGCCTTTTCTGTGGAACTTATTTTCTTGAGTGAGAGCAATGAATAGATAAGCTACAGCTGGCAAAAACTGAAAGCTAGAAGGAGGAGTTGCTGCTTTCCCCTTCCCAGTTGCTGTGCCTTACCTTATGCTATTTTGGTGTTGGGCCATTACACTGAAGCAGCAGAAAGGCAACTTCAGGGGCAGGGGGAGAGCTGAATAGCTTTCTGCGGGTTAGTGGATTAGAGCAGTTGATAGGTGCAGTGAATGCCCAAGAGGATGTGACTGCACAGCTTGGGAGAAGGCAGTGAAGCATTCTCCGTTTTACCACCAGCAAGCCATGAGATACTTGGATGTCCCAGGGCATTGCCCATCTATCTCCCAGCTGCATGGTCTTTCTTCCCTCACTTGTGCTGCCTTTGATGATTGCTAATGCAACTTGTGTAAGGCTGCAGCTCAGTAATACAAAAGAAAACTAGGAAATTCTGTTGCAGTCTTTACAGTTTTCAGCAGGCTTAGGTAGGACACAAATGGTGCTCAGGTAGGGCTCCATGCCAGCATTGGGTAAATGGCAGCAGTGCCCAAACAGGCGTGAGCAGTCCCTTTAGCAAAGGTGGCAACCTCCTTTGCAAAAATGGACTGCTTGCTGTGTAAGTGTGGAGCTGCCTCCCCCAGTGTGGGTTGTAGAGACTGCTTCTCTCCTTGCTGTCTGAGATGTGTAAGTGGTGTCATTGTCTGCCCCTTGTATCCTTGGGGTGCTCTAGAGTGAAGAGGGCATCAAAGTCTGCAGGTGGGCAGAAGTTGCTTACTTGCTTTGCACTGAAGGAAGGATTAGGAAGTGTTTTCCGAAAGCAGCTTGAGGAAGGGAAACTGGTGAGAATTGGATCTGGAGCAGAATTTCTTCCTTAGTGTCTGTGGGTGATAGCATGGAGATATTGGCCCAGGGAATAGGAAAAAGCTCGTTCTTCTGCTTCTGTGAAAGTGTATTATTTTCTGTTCTGTTAGAATGAGTGCTTTTGTGTAAAAAAACAACCAAAAAAACCCAACAAACCTTACCATGTTATTAGCCTGTGCGAAATAGCAATGTTTGCAAATGTGACCATTTGCTTTAAAAACAGATGGATCATGTCTTATGCCTCTCCCTTTTGACTTCAGACGCCCACCCCCCCCGCCCCCCCCCCCCCCCCCCGCCCGGCGGATCTTTCGGATGTTTTTGTTTTTTTTTTTTATTGTTCTAATAAGACACTCAAAAAAAAAAGGGAAGAAAA
>WYDI02025980.1:0-13386 GCA_009867235.2 Psittacus erithacus
AGATACTTTTTTGATAAACTCTTTTTTTTGAAATCTTGTTTCTGGGGTTTTTTGAGGGGTGTTTGAGTAAAAATCCATTTCTTTTTTTTTTTTTTTTTTTTTTCCTGCAGCCTTAAAATACATTTCAAGGGTTAGCAACATACTTTACTTCTATAAGACAACAAAACTACATGGCTTTAGGTGACAGCACAAAGTACATACACTGTTTGGAAAAGCTCTTGAGTCAAAAAAACAGAGTTTCTAAAATCCAGAGTAGAAGCAACAGCAATGCAGTAAACTGTGCTCAATTACCAGGAAGATTAATCATGGCTGTTCACAGAAATACAGTGCAAATGAACAAATATTTACTTCTAAAAACATTTATGCTAAGGGAACACATACCAAACTGCCTGCATAGTGACTAAATCCTTCCTCATGCAACCCCTAGTAACAGTTTACATTAGACTCATGCTTCCAAAATCTCCTGTAGAGAGATGAAGGTGCTTCACTGTCACATACCTTCCCATCTGTGCCAATGGAGCCCCTGCAGTACGTCAGCAGTTCAGACGCATTGTAGTAACTGTTGAACTCCCAGAGGCAAGCCTCAGGTTTGAGGTTCTGGTAGAAACATGAGGCTTTGGCAGACTACAGAGTACTGCTGTACTGGTAAGGTGACATTTCTCCAGTCACTTTGGGGTTTTGAGTTTCCTCTGTAACAAACTCATGTTTGGTCTGAATCTCATTATAGTCCTGTAGGTTGGAGTGCCATCTGGGCTAAGTGTTAGCTCAAAGTTGGATAAGGGGCATGTGAAGATGACTGGCAGCATTCCTAAAACATATATGTCACATGACCCATTTAACATCTTGAATGGAAAAAAGCAAATGAAGTATTCATTAACTGCTTGTGAACATATTTTTTAGAGCTGTAGTCTGGAAACAGGAGCTAGGGATATCCAACGTTTCACCCATGAATTAAACTTGCAATTAGCAAGTTGTTAATTAAAAACTGATTATTCATGGTTCTGCCACAGTGCAGCAAACAACTACAGAGACAAACCCATGGGGGAGGAAAAATGCAAAGCAGTGTTTGTTAATTAACACTCACTACTTGATGCTTACCATCCATATGGGGCATTATGACTGTTAATCAGATCAGATTGGGATGGTCAGGATCATCTGGACCTGCATAGCAAATTTTAGCTGAGAAAGGTTCTGCTCCTACTGTTTCTGGGATGCGAAGCTGGCAAAGACCTGAGGAAATGGAAAAGACAGGTTGTGAGATGCCTGCTAAACTGCTGTGTCGATGTTAAGCAGCTTGAAAATGTCTGTCCATAGAGATAGGTCAGAAAAATGCAGAAACATTGACATGCTAGTGAGGGAGTTCCTCACAGCCCTGCCCATGCTGCTTAGTCTAAACCCTAGGGAAAAAAAAGAATTAACTAACATATGAGCATTAATTCCCTAGAACAAAATACCCCATAGCAGACTTCCATCAGCGGCAAAGACTACCTCATCTTTTCCCAACAAAGGCTACCTAACTCCCAGCATTAAAAACCTTCCTTCCTCTCTTTTACTGTATAAATTGGACTTAGCAGCTCCAGAGCTGCATCACCTTTGGCATTCATAGCTCAAGCTGCATACTGAAGCCTGAAGCCTGCCTGGAAATTATAGAGTCCAAGCAGATGGATCTGGTGCTGGTAAAAAAAAAAGCATTGGAGTTCACTTCCCTCATCAGGCTGGTAACACCATCACTCCCACTTGGAGCACTGAAAAGCCAGTGGTAGAGGGTCGGGATATCATTGACGTTTTCCATGGCACAGATGGATCCAGTTTTATCGAAGTCTGAATACTTGCGATTGCATGCCTATGGGTTGGCATTTACACAAAATGAAGGGGGTTATCTATTCTTCCCTACACCTGCTCCAGGAAAGAAAACTGCTAAGCATCATTCTATCAGAACCATGCTTATTACTTAAAATGTATCAGCAAAATAAAACCTTCATGCAGGCATACTTAATAAAAGGGGATATGAATGAATGCCACATGGCTTTTTTTAATTGAAAACAAGAACAAATAAAACCACAAACCCCAGGTAGTACTGAGTTCCTACAATTCATGTGCCACCTCTGACGATGCAAACCTGGAAAATGCCAGCGCTAGCTCCATGACCTATACTCTTATTTGACAACAACAAAGTCAGTTCTTCTGAATTCAGACACGCTACATTAGAAAATCCCTGAGTGAAACCACTCATTAATTGGAAACTGGTAGAAACGTAAAATGAATGGTCTGAATTCATACATCCCTGGCAAAGTGCTGCCAAGTTACAACTGCACCCTTCCCAGCAGTTTGTTGCTGCTCCCCACAACAGAATCAAGCAGGAATGAAGCATGTGTGCCTTTTGTAGTGCCAAATTCACCTTTCTTTCCCTCCCCCTCCCACTCCCAAAATCATGCTTGATCAACAGTTTAGAACACCTGACTTCAACACAAGAACAGCAGATGCACAAGTCTGTGTCTCTCTGCCAGCTCTGTCTGGGACAGCAGCCTCCTGCAAATGGGACAGATGGCTGATACCGGAGGCTGTTCAGTCAACATTGGTAAAATCTGCTGCTCAGCTGCTCATGGCACAGCTCTATTCACAAAACCCAGGATGCAAACTGTTTCCAGAAAGCTCTGTAAGGCCCAGCCGGGGCCCTTGTTTGGCAGCATTTAGCTTCTCCCCACCTTCCTGCCTGCTTAGCTTTGGGTTTAGAAATCTCTGTATTTCTGGCCCTTATTCCATGTGTCCAACTCATCCTCTGGAACCAGCTATTAGTTTGACAGCACAGCCCAGTACCAAAGACCTATTTAGATCAGCAAGATATGCTCATTGCAGAAACAGCTGTCACATGTTAGGGGCATTTAGTGACCCTCCCTTGGAAGTTCTCCTTCTGAATTAGGTCAGCAGAAACACCTCTGTGCCTCTAACACAGTAACAGCCTGCTGCTTTTAGTTGTCATTTTCCAGAATGGAATACTTTTTCAATGTTCCAGGGCACAGAATGAGTAAGCTGGACAAAAGCATGTAGAAACAAGCCATACCATTACACACACAACAGGATAGCCAGTTGCAGGGTGCTTTTAGCAGTATCATCATACATCAGACGTGAAACAACATGGGGCACTGCTGGAAATGTCACATCTGCAATGCAGTCCACTTCTTCAGTGTATGCAATGGCTTTATTGAATTGAGAGAGACAAAAGATTATATATACTGCTGACAATAAGGATTGGAAGGAGAAGAAGTAGTGCTTGCAATTTAATTTCTGCCACCAAGCTCATTCTGGTTTAATTCAGGTTTCTTTGATAAAATGGTGACTCGTATTAAGGAAGATTCACTCTTCAGAGGTTTTTACAGGTTTTTCACTTAAAACCTGTTCACCAGAAACTAGCTATAAATTAAGGAAGAAGGAATTCTCCAAACATTAGGAAAAATAAATAAAAATATTCCAATTTTTCTTAAAAAAAACCAAAAAAACCCAACCATCCTTGACACAGTCAAACACACAACCAGTTCCTCACCTGTTCCTCACCTTCAGCTTGGCAGGAGGAGGAAAGATGAGAAATCTCATGGTCCAGCTAAAACCAGGGAGATTGCTTACCAATAACTCACTCAGAACACACTCACCTTGGGAAAAAATAGTTTAATTTACTGCTAATTAAAGTAGATTTGGGTAGTAAGAAACCAAAGAAAACATTAAAACATCGTTTCCTCCTCATTTTCCTGAACTTCACTCCTGACTTATCTATCCCCTTAAAACCCTGCCATAAGCATAAGATACAAAAACAAGCTCCCAGACTCTCCTAAACTAATTCTCTGGAATTAGTTTAGAAGAATTGCAGTAGCTTCAGCCTACACATCAATTCTATCTCACTTGACAGCCACTTTAAGATTTTACCAGCTTAAGTATAAAGACTGTGTTAACTTTAGAGCCTCTGCTTTTAAAATAGTGGCCTATGCCCACAGACCTACCATGGGAATGGGAAAGAAGGCCTCATGGAGCTGTACTTGAGCCAGGAAGTGGTACAGAGCACTGGTCAAAGCACCACAGCATGGCTTGGCTTCTTGCTTTCTTTTTTTACCTTTTTAAGTCTTCTGATACTTTCCACCATCTGTACTCAACACAGGTTTTCTACAGGCCAGCCAGAGCACTATGCTTTCGTAACACATATACCAGTAACTTGGAAAGAATGAGAATGCTTTCTACCACCAAACACTCTGTTAAGTATATAGTAGTTCGTACATAAAATTTGTAATTAAAGGCTTCTAGACTTTGGTCAAAGTGTGTGGATTTACAGCTGTACCTGTATTTAGACAGGTGTGCTCCAAACTAACCACAGGAGCAGGAATAGCAGGCCGTCAAGCACGCTGTGAGTACATGGGATTTTAAAAACATAGATGCTTATATACAAACAAACAAAAAATCGTTAAAATGGCAACTTTTGCTATCAACAGTGGTTACCTGTGCCTCTGCTACCGTGTTCTCATCAGCTTTCAGGTGGACAGTAAACGTTTCTCTCATTTCTATTATACCATTGCCCAGAATCTCTACCTCAACAGAATGCTCAGTTTCTCCTTCTCTGAATTCAATATCAGATTAAAAGTAGCCCATCAAATTAATGCAAAATCAAGAGTAAAAATTGTTCTGTCAATTGTGTTCAAGTAACATATTCCACTGCAATAACATGGCTTTGCTCCAAGCGTAGTAGTCTGAGCTGTTAGTATCTGTTCTTCAGCACAATTACCAAGTAAAACTAACCCACTTTTGCTGGGCAGAAAAAGTACATACAAGCTGATACTGGTAACTTGTTGGAAAACTTAAAACAATATCTAAACATAGTACCCTGACATGACTTTGTGCCAAGCTAACTAGCTTTCTTTCAAACAGCCCCGGGACACAATTCAGAATTAGTGTGGACTAGGGAGGCAGTTTGCATGCAGAAATCTTAATTCAGTGGCAAAGTTCAAGAGTAGGTCTGCATGGCGAAGAATGGTCCCAGATACATTATTATGCCAGTATAGATACAGCTTCAGGCTCCATTTGCAGCGCATATTTAAGCAGGATCCAAAACACCTGCACTTTGAGCTGAGAAGTCTACATATTTGGCATTAGGTGTTTAGGAGACATGTCCATCTACAAGAAATCCCAAGGCAAGAATGATCTATTACAAATAGGCTCCTGTGGTCCTTCATCCAGGACCCAAATGGGGACTGTTATTTCTTGCTAAAAGTCAGGAGGAAGTGGTACCCATTTCTGACACCAGCCCCGTCAATAGCACAAACACACAAGAAATGAAAGATCTTGTTTGCTCATTTTACTTTAATTGTATACAGGGTTGTACCTCCCTGGAAGACACTGTAGAAAAGTTACTCCCCTAGGGAGTCTGCATAACCACCATGCTATAAATTGCTCTTGTGAGAGTGACACTCCATCAAAACCATGTCACTATGAAGAAAGCAAACCAAAATGCAGTGTATCACAGAAAAAGAACATGGGTTTGTAACCTTGAAGTTGGACTCTTTCCTGGGAGGTGAGGGACCTGGGTGCCAGCTCCCAAGAATGGGCTTTTCTATGAAAAGTATCCTACCACTCCTTACTGTAGGTCCTTATGGTAGATGTCTCTTCCATGCTGCAGGATGCTGAAAGCCAAATAAACTAGACAACTGCACTAAAATAAGAGAAACATAAATTTCAGCCTATTCCTGTATCATCTTCAGTTATCATAACAATATCCCAACCCTCTTGCCACCCCAGGGGACCTGAAGGAAAAGCGTAAGAACCAATTTTTGCTCAAACACGTAACTGAGGTAGATAAAAACCTAAGCTAGGCTAAAATTTCATTTGTATGAAGAAATCATGAATTTGCATTCCAGGTTAGGAAATTCAAAGTAGCCCAGAGCAAATAGGATCTCATGTCTAATACAATGCTAATACAGTCCCCAAAATTAATTTGGAGAAAACCAAAAATAGACAACACTCAAATCAGGAACTCTGCCTAAAGTACAGTACTTGCTGTTGGGTTATCAAAACAAGAATTCAACTCCCTGTCCAGCATTCATTTGCAGGAAGGTACTTTGCAAACTAACATTTCTCATCCCCACACCCACTGAAACCCTTACATTCTGATACTGGGTTGTAGTCTTCCCCTGAGGTGGCTATGGCTGAGCCATCCTTTGTGTGCACTCTCACAACAGATACTTCGGAACTGTCACAAAGGTGTAGAACATGAATTCTTATTAGTGTAATTTCTCCAGGTTCTTGAGACTCCTGAATGTTGTGTTTCATTTCAGAGAATTTAATCACTGGTTTTAGGTGAGAAAAAAGGCACAAAGCCCCCTGAACATTAAAAATAAAAAAAAAAGGATAATAATTTACTCATGTCAACTAGACCAAGTGCAAATACCTTACCTGAGAGTGGATAGTCCAAAGGAAATGAGAAGGTCATAACAAACCTGAAAATTCAAAGTGATTGGCTATTAATTTGTTTGGTTTATTGATTGCTGTATGGAATGATTAAAGTGAAATATTTTGGAAACTGGAATTAAGATAGAAATTTGTAGCCATTATTAAAAGGAGAATATCTGGTTCCCTGGTGTTTGTTTTAGTGGAGTCTAGAGTGGAATATTTAGAGGTAAAATGCTTTTAGCTTTTGGAGAAAACAGTTACTTTTGTAAGTGTCATGTTAAAATACCAGGTAGTCTACCCGTTTCCCAAGAAGGACGAGACCCTTGTACCCAACCCGCCTGCCCTCCCTGGGCAGCCAGTCAAGTCGGAGAGTGTTCACCCAACCTATTCAGGGGCCCCACGAGGAGCACCACGCTGACAGAGATCAGGGAGACCAGTCTACGCACTTCCCAAGGAAAATGAAACCCTTGTATCTGACTCGCCTACCCACCCCTGGGCAGCTGGCTAAGTCAGAGGGTGTTCACTTAACCTATTCAGGAACCTCACAAGCAGCACATTAGGCCAGATCCATTATATCAACTATGAAGTTTCCAGAAACTTTTATATATATATATATATAAGAAATTTATTACATATACTCGTGACAGGATACAGATTTGAGATAGCCGGTGATAGAGACTGACTGCAAACCCAGATTTGGTTTACAATAATGTATAATCAAAACTGATCAGTGATAACACTAAATAGCTAGCAAGATGTTAGCAAGTAAATGCGCATATCACAGAGCTCTTACCCAATAGACGTCCCTATGGGGGAGAGAAGAGAGATCCAGCCCATCAACTGATCCCAGATGTTTCAATGGAGGGCTTCTTCCCAACATTTCCCTTCTCTTTCGCCAATTTATACTATATCTTTAGATGGAGCTTGAGTTGCTTTAGTCATACGTAAGCTCAGCGGGGGGGGGGGGTGTCGCAGCCTGGAGGTGGGTATCTTTTGTGACATTATAATGAGCAAAGTTCAGCTTCAGAACATGATTTCACCATCACCACTGAGGCAGCACTTGCGATTCATCTTTCTTGTTGATAAGTATGTGGTTATCTGCTTTATTCCTGGTAACAGGGATGAGCCGTGGTACCTCTGCACCACTCTACTCCCCATTTCAAGGATATTACGTCAAGTTCTTACAGACCTTGTCTGTTTCACTGTGTTCCTGGGAGCAGCAACTGTGTCTCGCCTCAGGAGCAGCAACTGTCAAAGCTGCTCTAACATTACAGCCTCTGAGCTGAGCTTTGCAAAAACATATTTCTTCATTTTCCCCAATCTCAGTTATTTTCCTACAGGGAATTATTTATTCTAGTGCCTTGTTAAAGGTATGGGATAAATCTGAATTTCTCTAAAAGTCCATTTTGCTTCATTATGTATTATATTATGGGGTTTTGTTTGGTTGGGTTTTTCATTTTGATTTGGGTTTTTTACACGTCGTTTGATATTTTCAGATTCATAATCTGTCCAATCTGTATATAAAAGTCCCTATTACATTCCTGAAAGTTTTGCGAATTTGACCGAAGGCATCCATGATTCTTTCAACTTAGTCAGATCTACAATACACTTACAAAAGCAACACATATAGAGCAATAAATGGAATGGAACCAAGCAAGAGAATTTCTCTTCCTACTATCTTGCAAAAGGCAGAGCCAGTAATGCATTCAGAATACATTAAAAAGGTGCAAATTCAAAATATAAAAATAAAATGCTTGACAGTTTTTGAAAAACATGAAACTGGGTACTTTGAAAATTGCTGAACTGAGCAGTAGATGGGATTAGTTCTATTTTTCCATTTGCAGCTACATCTAAAATCAACAATTAATATAAAACTCACTGTCTTCTTCATTCTTAATCTTGACCACGGTATCTTCCTGAGTGCCAATGCAAGCACCAAAAGTAGAATTACTTTTTGTTGTTCCAAGCACCAATTTGAGTTCCTTCTCTTTCTCATAAATTTCATCATCCTCCAGAGTTACCACACAGGGATTCTCAGTTTCTCCTACAGAAAGGTATGAAGTGAGAATAAGACATTATTCCTCGTAGGAGCACAAGAGACCAGGATAAAAACAAAACAAAAACTTCACACTTTTTCAGGCTTGCAACAGTCCTGAGCCCCCTTCTTCGCCCATAGAAGCTCGACTTGTGTAACAACTCCCAGAATGTCTTGAAGGTCTAGCTCTTATTTAACATCAGATTACTTATCAGACAAAAGTAATACATTTTCAGATTCCAGTGGGAGAAGCTTACCTGGGAGAAACACCACTACAGAATCACCTGTATTTGCCTTTCCTTGTAGTCTGTCATAACTTGGGCAGAACCCTGGCAAGTATAGCAGCGCACTGTGGATTTATGGCTAATGCCACCACCTAGATAAATGAGGACCATCAGCTGTTCATCTTTTTCCTTTGCTAGGTACATTGTTTCTTAGTCTGTTGTCAGTACCCAAAGTACAGTTCAATGTTGTACAAGTTGAAAAGGACCCTCACACCTGGGCAGAAAATAACCACTTCACCTGATTAAAACAAACACACAAACATAGTAATTTTATCTTAGCATTTTATTTGCTAAGCTTTCACAATAAAGAAGGTGCAAATTTACACATGCCTTTTAAACACAGCTTTTGAATTTAGATGAATTCAAATACTTTACTGGTCTACAGCAAAAAATTGCCAACTTAGTACTGTCGTCAGCCTTCTCATAGTAGCTAATGCTTGGTGATATTTTTAAAAACAGCATTTGAGCCATTTCTGAGCTGCAGGATTATTTTCTATAAAGCAATCTCTTTTAACTTTGATACAGAGAGGAAGTAGGTGCATGATATTACAAGGGCAAAAAGGGAAGATGACCACAACTGAAGTCAGCATCATATTTCACACTGGCTTTAACAACTGAATATTTCACAGTAAAGTTGTAACTGCTTTTCAGAGTTCTATTTCAGAACAAACTTTCTAAAACCAGTATAGCTACTTTAAGCCTTTGAAGTGAAGTGAATTTGCAGAAACCTGAGACTGCTGAAAGTCAGCCCGGTTTATTTACCTAGTGCTGGAGAACCTCTAAATGGTGCTGTGTCAAGCGCTGCTTACTTTTAAAGTTTTACACCTACCTTTTCCTTCCCCCTTAATGCTCCCCTAGAAAAGTCTATATAGTCACAGCTTTATGCAACAGCATGAGCATCAGTAGCTGTATTATTATGTGAAAAACTGCAGCACACAGCTGTTAATATTTAGTTTTGTAGTTGGGGTAAATGATATATCACAGCACTTACACAACAGTAATTTATGCCAAAAAAGCTCTTCCACCTCCTGAGTGCACTTAAAACAGTAAAAGGAGAAACACTTGAAAAGGCTCTTCCTGGCCCCCTTCATACTCACAGTCAGAGATGATGTCGTTGATAACGACAGTAGTTTTGTTAGGCTCCCTGAACACTGCATTCATGGGCATTCAGAAAGCTCATTCAAAATTCTCCAGACCCTCCAGAATAGGCTGGCCCAAATCATCGAGGGTAATCATTCAAAACACTTGCATGTTGACTCCTGGTGTAAAATCCAGGTCATGGCTGATGCCCACAAAATCTACTCCAGCTTTTTGGGAAGAAACAAAACTTAGATAGTCAGTGACTGTAATATGTTAATGTTCACTTGTACATTTGTGAAATATGCTTGCAACTGTTTCTATTGCTGTCTTGGAGAAAATTGAGTCTAGATTTGTCACACGCAAATAAATTTGGAAACAATGTACATGCAGTACAACATATATGCCAATACATATCTGGATCATCATTTACTCTTTATGCCATCGAGCACAATTAAAACTTGCATGAGACCCCTTAAACTGCAGTAACAGGCTACAGCCTCAACAGCACACAACAGACTTAATGACCACAGCAATTTAACTCTTTTGCTAAACTCGACTACATGCATGAGGTTTTACTAAGCTATTTAACTTCAAAGGAGCAGATGTCTGTCCCAGAATAATTCCAGCTGTACACTAAGAAAAAATGTCTTGCCACTGGATTAGACCACTGTGCTTGAAAATCATGCTGTTAACACTGCCTCATCACCAAAAGAAGCAGGCAGCTTCTTTCGCAGGTGAAAACACCTTGAATGACCTTTGTGTACTATGAGACTATTAAATCTAAAATGGAAGATGAATAATTTCACTTCTTCCTTCCACTCAGGTCTCATTGTTTCACTGAGATTCTGACTATTTCCATAATTTTGCTTTCTTTTTAACCAGAGCATTCCTCCTTGTCTCCCATTGTAAATGCCTTACTTGTTGCTTTTAATGACAGCAATCCTTTCCCTTCTTTGTCACAGAACTTTGAAATTCACATACTTAAAAGCAACTGTAACTTTTATTTTTACACATCACTCTGCAGCCTCTGGATTAGAGGCAAGGAACAGTCACCTGCATAAAAGCTGACCTCCCT
Source organism: Psittacus erithacus (assembly GCA_009867235.2). Taxonomy (NCBI): domain Eukaryota; kingdom Metazoa; phylum Chordata; class Aves; order Psittaciformes; family Psittacidae; genus Psittacus; species Psittacus erithacus. Next base: position 10,901 of record WYDI02025980.1, read on the forward strand.
TGTCAGATCTGTGCATTATGAAGACCACAATCCTTGCACAGGTTTTTCTCTTTCTTTAATCAAATATTGTGTGCATAGGCATTTCATACACAACTGCATTCATTTTTTTGTTTATGTCTATAAATACTCAAAATCAACAAAATATTTAGTGAAAGGGATTTTCTTTTTTCAAATCTCATAACCAGGCTTGAACATAAATGATTTTTAAAAGCCCTATAGATACAAGATTAGAAATGCAACATTAGTTCGCTATTTTATAATCAACACCAAAAATCCTGTAGACCAAATCATATTTTTTCACCTGAATGATGAGTCTTTACATATTCATCACATATATTAATTCTCATTAATGCAACTGATCTCTTTGACACTCAGTAGATATAACTGCACCTTAAAATTTATTTAACAGCAAGCAACATGTTTAAGCAGCACCACAAAATTTTGGCCAGCGCAAGCATTCCCAAAGTTTGATAGGACAAATGGCTTTTTGCTGGGACTGAGAAACATAAAAAAAGGTTTTTACAGAGACAGTCATCAGATTCAGGGTATTTTTGGTCAGTATTGGACAGAGAAAAATCATTGGAGGTCACGACAAGGTCCAGAATTTCTCTCCACAGTAACTGAAAGACCTTAAAAGCTTCCTTGACTAATATCCTGAAATGGTGCTGTCAGTACAACTGCAGATTTATGCTATAATTTCAGTTTTATTCTGGGGAAACACAGTAGTATAAAGACAATACTCTCACTCTAACTGTATCTCCCAACCTCTGCCCTCAGTTAAGGCGCAAGTAAATTAACAATCATTTTATTCACATCCATTCTGAAGTCTGCACCAGAAAGTCAGTGAGTTTAGCCAAGCTGTCATTGCCACACACAATGGGGATACAAATACCATGTTTTCTACCTGATAAATCCATGTCTGATGCTTTTAGACATTTCCATCCCATATATACACTGAAGATAAATGAAAGTGAATGCCAGATACCCCATTTTCATGTTCATATACTCTAAAGCAATCTGTGTGACAATTTTATGGGTAACTCACCCTCTGCTGCCATTGGTTCTGTTTTTCTGGAATGTACCTTGACAGAAGCTGCTTTGGACAAATCTGTTCCAGTCCCCTAGACATGAATCTCTGCGTAACCAGCACTTACATTCACTCAATGTTCAGCATTATCAAAGTACAAAGCAAGTTCTAAACACAGACAGAAATGTACATATTTTTGAGAGAGTTTCTTTTGGCCTGGTCTTGTGCACTTGCTTAAACTGGCACTTAGTCTGGCTTTTAGTGCTCAAATTCTGCAGTTTGACTTTTAATATATTAACAGCTGCAACAAAAAAAAACAAAACCAAAACCAAAACCCAAACATTCCCAATTTCTGCAAATTCTTCTGCAATCTCCTGCAAGTAATATCTACTGTCCATTTACAGGAGTATTAACTTTCACCTGTCTACCCCTTAATGTGTTTTTCTTTCTCCTTTAAAAAACAAACTAAACACTCAGTGAATTAAGTAAATAAAAGATTATATATTTTTCATCTTATCTTCAGCTGACAGAGATCTTGCACAGCTGGCTGTGGCTGTTCACCATTTGAAGTAAAAGAGCCATTTCAGAAATTGTGACTACATAGCATGACACAGACATAAGACATGGGATAGTTCTTCCATTATATTCCTGTCAAGTAAACCAGATTTTATCTTTTTAATATATATCTAAATATTCTTTCCCCTCTCTCTAAAACATAAAGGCAGGATTTCTAGTTTAGACCTTTTTTTTTTAACTTGTTTTCACAAAGCATACATTTGACATGGATGTGGGAGATTAAAGGGTAACAAGCTGGTTTTTCTCTTCAATGTGGTAAATTCACTTTATTTATTCATAGGGAATGCAAAAAGTTGCAAATCCAGGTCATGGAAAAGGTCAATATTAAATTGGTTTAAAGCAGACTCTGTTGTTCAACATGACAGATCAAACAAGACTGTCTCAAACTAGTGCCAATTTAGTCGCCTTTCTGAATGCCCATCAAGAAGAATGATGCACACACTGGACACATGTTATACCTGCTGCTTTTACGGAGTAATGGATAGAGTCTGTTAAATTCAATACGCAGCCTCCTTTACTTTTGTCACCTAAACACTAGCAGGCTTTATCTTGCTTTCAGTATTAATAAAGCCTGACACATTTTGTCTGTGTTGCATATTATTAATAATAGATATTAATGCAATGTAGAGAATCTCTCCAATACAACAGCAACATTATTTTAGCACAGTCGCACAAAACCTAGTACTCATCTAATATGCTGCGTTTCTATTGTACTTCTTGGGAATACACAAATTGTTCTGAAAAGCTCTGGAAGTTGTGATTGTTGTCTCCTACAGCTGGGAAATGGAAGATTAGAGTAAAACATCATGGTTGTTGTGGTTTAAGCTTAGTCGTAAATTAGACAAAGCATGTAGCCTGCTTGTTTTCCCCCCACAACCTGTCC
>WYDI02025980.1:17178-27620 GCA_009867235.2 Psittacus erithacus
ACGCATCACCTCCTCCTCTGGTGACATTCCAAAATCTTTGCCCTCTGGCCAGTCCATGATGACTTCTAGGATTCCTGAATGACTGGGGTTTCCTATTCAAGCTCGTTGGGTGATTAGTGCAGCCCACTTACTCCATGTAGCATCGCTTGCATGGTGCGTAGAGGAGACCCTGCCTTTGAACATCCAGCCCAGCACGGGCAGCTGGAGGGCCAGGAGGAGCTGTGCTTCAGAGCCAATCACTTCTGAAGCAGTTCAAACCCCTTCATAGGCTGCCAGTATCTCTTTTTCAGTTGGGGTATAGCTGGCCTCAGATCTTCTGTATCCCTGACTCCAAAAGCCAAGGGGTTGACCTGGAATCTCCCCTGGAGCTTTCTGCCAGAGGCTCCAGGTGGGACCATTCTCTCTGGCTGTGGTGTAGAGTACATTTTTTACATCTGGTCTGGTCCAGACTGGTCCAAGGGCTGCTGCATGAACTATCTCTCATTTAATTTGCTCAAAGGCTTGTTGTTGCTCAGGGCCCCATTTAAAATCATTTTTCTTCCGGGTCACATGTTAGAGAGGGCTTACAATCAGACTGTAATTCGGGATGTGCATTCTCCAGAACCCCACAGCACCCAAGAAAGCCTGTGTTTCCTATTAGTTGGTGGAGACATTGCTGTTATTTTATTGATCACATCTGTGGGGATCTGGCGACTTTCATCTTGACATTTTATTCCCAAAAGTTGAATCTCCCGTGCAGGTCCCTTGACCTTACTCTGTTTGATGGCAAAACCGGCTTTCAGCAGGATTTGGATTATTTTCCTCCCTTTCTCAAAAACTTCTTCCTCTGCATCGTCCCACATGATAACGTCATCAGTGTATTGCAGGTGCTTTGGAGCTTGCCCCTGTTTCAGTGCAGTCTGGATCAGTCCCTGGTAGATGGTAGGGCTGTGTTTCCACCCCTGGGCAGTCAGTTCCAAGTGTACTGAATGCCCCTCCAAGTAAAAGCAAACTGTGGCCTGCACTCTGCTGCCAAAGGAATTGAGAAGAATGCACTGGCAATATCAGTCGTGGCATACCACTTGGCTGCCTTTGACTCCAGTTCATACTGAAGTTCTAGTATGTCTGGTACAGCAGCACTCGATGGTGGTGTGACTTCATTCAGGCCACGATAGTCTACCGTTAGCCTCCTCTCTCTGTTAGACTTTCACACTGGCCATATGGGGCTCTTAAAGTGTGAGTGGGTCCTACTGATCACTCCTTGGCTCTCCAGTCTACGGATCAGTTCATGGATGGGAATCAGGGAGTCTCGGTTGGTGTGATTTTGCCGCTGGTGCACTGGTATGGTTGCGACTGGCATCTGTTGTTCTTCAACCTTCAGCAACCCCACAACAGAAGGATCCTCTGAGAGACCAGGCAAGGTGGACAGCTGCTCAATTTCCTCTGTCTCCAAAGCAGCAATACCAAAAGCCCATCAGTACCCTTTTGGGTCTTTGAAGTACCCTCTCCTGAGGTAGTCTATGCCAAGGATGCATGGAGCCTCTGGACCAGTCACACAATGGGGTGCTTTTGCCATTTCTTCCCAGTCAGGCTGATTTCAGCCTCCAGTACAGTCAACTCTTGGGATCCTCCTGTCACTCCAGAGATAGAAATGGATTCCACCCCTTGACAGCTTGATGGCATCAGGATACACTGTGCACCGATATCTGCTAGAGCCTTATACTTCTGTGGGACTGATGTGCCAGGCCATCTGATCCACACAGTCCAGTAAATCCCATTGTCCCCTACCTCTACCTGGCTGGAGGCAGGGCCCTTCTAATAGTCATCACAACTCTGGACACTTAAGTCTTGTAGAAAGGGATTATTCTCCTTTATCAGAGGAGCTGGATTAAAATCAGCTCTTTCACTCCATCTGGGAACCTGCTCACCAGAGACTGAAGCCGCAGCTTTCATGGGATGATCAGCCTTGACCTTTGTTCTCCTCTTCAATTCACACACCCGTTCCTCCAGAGCTGAGGTAGGTTTTCCATTCCACTTCGTCATGTCTTCACTGTGATCCTGCAGGTAAAACCATAGGGTGGCCTGTGGTGTATAGCTTCTATATCTTCTCTCTTGAGCAGTAGGACGCCTTTTGTTAATAGCTGAGACGTGGGCTGGTACACATGAGGAGCTGGATAGATCAGATAGATCATCTCTCAATTGTCTGAGCTCCTGGGACAGCTTTTCCACAGCTGAGATACTGGAAGGGGTGAGATTGTCTTCGAACTCTCTGAGTTTATGAATCATTTCATCCACTGTTGGTGGTACTATGTCATTCCAGGTTACTGTTGCCAGTGAATGGGTGTATGAAGATGGCGCATTCTGTGTGAATTTCTGCCACATGGGTCGTGTACATTCGACTTCATCACGATCTATGAGTACATCCCCGGCATTTGGCTTGATGTGATAGATCATTTTTACAATGGCTGATTACCTCAGAGACTGGATGCCTTTCTCTAGAGTAGTCCACTTGGCAGAACGACTCATAACATCGTCCTTGTGTAGAAACCGTTCTTTCGCAGCTGCCAAGAGCCGCCTTCAAAGGCTGAGGGACTTTTTCTCTCTTGGAATTACTTTGTCAATTCTCCCTTCCCTAGCAAGTGATCCCTTGCTTCCCTGCCTTCTAGTTCATGACTGTTGCCCCCATTGCCCCAGCATCGGAGCAACCAGGTGATGATGTGCTCCCCTGGTTGACAGATAAAATCTTTTCGCATATTCCATAGCTCAGTTGAGGTCTGGGGTCGAGACATCACCTCTTCTTCCTCTGATTCACATACTAATAACTCCTGGTCAGATGCTGTCCTGGGTGGTGAGTACATTGTTTCTTCATCTTGCTTCATCTTTCTTGCCTCTTTTCTGCTTTTCTCTTTACGTACAGGGGCAACTGATATTGGCACGAATTGGCCCTCTGGTGTAGCTGCTGTACTTGAAGTTGGAATAGCTGCGCTGTCTGTTACGATCGAAGTTTGAGTAGCTGCTGTACTTGTCGCTGGGTGTGGTGTAGCTGCTGTGCTTGCAGATGGAGGAGCTGCACTGTCAGTTGCTTTGCCATCAGATCCAAGGACATTTTTTCCCTTTTGAAGGCGCTGGATAGTGTTGAACTGGGCTCTGTAAGCGTAGGCCAAGCTCCAGCACGTTGCCGTGATTTATCTCTCTCTGGTATGACCAGAATGACAACACACCTCATTTAAATGTTTTACTAATTTTTTCTGGATTTTGCACTTTTTCAGTGGTGAAATTCCAAAGCTCTGGAGGGGCCCACTTACCTAGATACTTGCCCATACTATCCCAAACACCCTGCCACTTGTAACTGTTCAGCCTCTGGGAAAATCTCTTGGTCCTCCTATATCGTTGTCTAACCCTAGAAAAGGCCCAGACCCAACTCTGCTTAATTCTCAAGAGCAGATGAAATGGTCGTGGGTAAAACACACACTGTATGTGTGCCAACATGGTGATCCCCATCACAATCAGCAAGCAGGTCTCAAGGGTACCTAAAGGCCATTCAAAACCTTCAGAATTCTCAAATGATGCTGTAAAGAGTTTGGTGGGGGGGCTGAGAACATAAGGGAATGTCTCCTTCACAGGCTGACCACCCAAGGAGGGGAAAAAAGATGTGTAATTGCTAAACGCTTCTATTATATACCTCCCGAAGTATAGAGAAGGTGACCACACTGGGAACGCAAGCCAGATCAGTTTCATGGTCAATGATTCTATTGTATTACAAGTCATTACCATAAAGTACAATGAAACAAGAACCTTAGCTCAAGGCCCCCTACCAGTAAATGCTAACACAGCAAATACCAGCTGTAAGTAAGGTACGACATGCTGAAACTGTGAGATTAAGAGCAACAACTTTGAGAGCCAATAAATCAGCATCGTGATGAGTGACTAACAATCCAAAACAATGAATGCTTATCATGAACATGATTAGACACACTCTGGTCAGATCTGTCGTTATCTCAACCCTTCGAGCCCCATGTTGAGCACCTAAGGGAACTGTCACGGTTTAAGCCCAGCTGGTAACTCAGTACCACACAGCCACTCTTCTACTCCCTTCCCTTCCTCTTCCCCGCTCCCAGAGGGATGGGGAGGAGAATCGAAAGAATGTAACTCCCACTGGTTGAGATAAGAACAGTCCAGTAACTAAAGTATAACACAAACCACTGCTGCTACCACCAGTAATAATAACGATAAGGGAAATAACAAGGGAAGAGAATACAACCGCTCACCACCTGCCGACCAATACCCGGCCTGACCGAGCAGTGATCTAACCCTTCTGGGTAACTGCCCCCAGTTTACATCCTGGGCATGACATGCTGTGGTATGGAATACCTTTTTGGTTAGTTCGGGTCAGGTGTCCTGTGTCTGCTTCCTCCTGGCTTCCCCTCCTCCCTGGCAGAGCATGAGGCTCAGAAAGTCCTTTGTCAGGGTAAACATTAATGAGCAGCAACTAAAAACATCGGTGTTATCAGCGCTGTTCCCAGGCCGAAAGTCAAAAACACAGCACTGCACCAGCTACTAAGAAGGAGAAAAATGGCTGCTACTGCTGAACCCAGGACAGCAACTCAAATCTTACTGGTTTAGGAACAAGGATCTACTACAAAACCTGAATTGTTCTCTGTTTTGGAAAGACTCTAGATCAAAGGATAACATTATGTCTTGACTACTAACTTGCAGTTTCTTTTTCTTTTTAGTTCTTGAATTAACAGTTTATTTTAACCCTACTGTGATGCTATGAGAATGTGGAGTAATAATTAGTTGCAGAAATACTCAAGCTTTAAACTTGTTGATGCACTAAGCTATATGCAACTGGTCACTGAAGATTCTTGGGACCTAATAATGAGTTATTTCTGGCTCTTATGTGCACGTAACATGACTCTGTGAGGAGCTATGGATCTTCACTTGAGGTAGTCTGAAGCAGGCACCTCCTTATGATACTGACAACTAAATTTTAGGACTCTTTTCTTTATAAAGTCTGCTTTCCCTTTAACGACTTCTCAGCATACGCCTCTCAAACCATACTTCAAGCTTTGATCAATGCCTTCCTCCAGATAACACACAAAACATATCACATCTGAGTAGAGGTGATGAAAATTTGAATCATTCAGATGCTAAATAGGGGTAAGTTTCTACAGTTGTAATCTGAGATGTAAATAAGCCTGTGTACCGAACTAATACTGAAAATTTTAATGCATTTCACAGAAAAAAGTCACTGTAATGTGTGCTGCTTTCTAATATAAGGCCATTATACAGTACCACTTATTTAAAATGTAGCAAGATAGTGCCCTTCAGAGAGAGACACCTAAGCCAAATATGTATAAGAAACCTCAACCTTGAAACAATAAAACCAAGGAACTGCTTTCTTCTCCATCCTCACACAGATACAGCACTGTGGATATCACTGATCTCACAAAGTTTGTGAAGCTTTCAGGAGGTATCTCAACAGAACCACCAGGAAGATAAATAATTTCCATCCCTGCCTGTGCTTTGGTATCAAACTTTCAAAATGAGAATAGTAACTAAAAGAATGTAATAATGTTTGAAATGTTTTTTATTTATCTCACCTTATGGTGACATTACTGATGGAATATTTTTTTCTGAAATATGTCATATACTTTGTGAACCACTCCGTATAAATATTTAAACAACAGTAATTCCACTAACAGAGACTCTGACAACACACCTGGCTGTTTTCCTTCGACACTTTAAGTGGCTTTCTTTCTCACTGTAAAGCTTAATGTGACTAAAAGCATTTGAGATCACTTAATATACCTAATTCTTCAACTTTCAATGACATGTGGCAGCACCAAAATGACTGACAACAAAGTTGTGGCATTTACCTACAGCTTTTTTTGACCTAAGAAACTCAAGCCTTTCCTCTCCAAAATTTCTTCTTTTTTAAAATTGTTGACAAGAAATATGTTTGTTACTTCAAATCTTACTAATGCTAAGCAATACTAATACTAACACCAAACAATAACCTGCTTCTTTGTATTTGATCGTCAGATGTAGAATGCTGCAAATAAAATTAGCACCAGGTATTTGTTTTCACATGTATGACAGGGAGTGTTAAGAGAATCTCATAATGGGTGAACAGAACTGTAAAGTAATTGTTCTCAAATTACTTTTCATTAGAAACAGTGTGAGAAGTATTTTGTGTGTTCCTTGTTATAGCAAGGAGCACACTCATACTGCATATACATATATACCTGTATACATACGTACATCTGTATGTGGTCACAACTGCAGACTTCTGTGCACTGCCAAAAATGCTGTACCTTGCTGTCGACAAAATCTCCATTGACTGTACTGAGGTGCTACTGAGGTAGTCTAACACCTCTGTAGATATTTAAACACTTATGGGATAATTATTCAAGCTTATCTGCTATATCACCTTTTAATCAATCCCAGTTATATTTTCACCATCTGCACTTACAAATAAAAGGGTTCCAACTTCAGAGTTTGCCATTACACATGAAGGACTATGCCTAGTACTTTGCAGTAAGGTTATCTACTTTTTATTAGAACTGCTAAGCAGTTCATAGAAGTGTAAAATTCTGGAACTGCTGATGATATTATGGACATTTCTGTAAAAAATTGTAATATAAAAAAACCCACAAATGAGAAAAATGTGTATCATGTTCCAGGTTAATTTATATTACAGCTAATCATGGCCTGAATCAATGCTAACTTATGCTTTGTGTGGTCACTTATCCATTACAAATAGTTTTGGAACACTATCAGGTCTTAATAATAAAATTCTGTATTTTCCTTTTTCTTGGGCAAGCTAAATCAGGTTTACTATTATCCCTTAAAGCTGCAAATAATCCTATAACATGTATTTTAAAGTCTCTGTCTGTCAATTTTGTTCTTTTTCTCATTGCACGGTTCCCTGGTCCTTGTTAGAGGCATGCAGTGCCCCATCATGACTAACCTGACCAAAGGACTGTGCGAATACAGTCATATCTGGTATGAAAGCTGTGTTCAGCTTTTCTCCAGTTGGAAAGAGGCACATTCAGGCTTACAATAACCTCAGCAAAGGCTTATTGCTTTGCTACATTTAACAATCATTCCAAGTTTAGTCTGCATACTTCAGCTGTTAGCACACTGCACTTTAAAATGGGAAATTTTATCTGCTTAAACAACCCATTTTTCCCAGTACTAACAAAAATCCCAAAGCGTTCATCTTATAGACATAACCAGGCACATTCCTATGAAATCATCTTTTTCTCTTTAACAGATTGCAAGACTATCCACTGTAGGAGTGGTAAATACATATGCTTAGTCAGTGTACAGACACTTACAGTACTGTGTAAGTATTAGAAATGTTTGGCATATCCAGGTATCATTCTGCAGAAAAAAAACAGAACTGGTGAAACTCTACTCTTTGAAACTCAAGTTTTACACATTTGAGAAAGAAGGTTGTTCAGTTTCCTATAAATCCAATGCCAGCAGTCCATTTCCAGGTCAGATCAAAATAAGACTGGCAGCCTGTTTCCTGTCTGTTTAATCAAAATGGAAATAGTCCTATAAAGAGGTGCATTCTTAGGAGAATTTTCATTTCAGAGCATAGTTTTTAACAAATAAAGTTTAAACTTTACCTATCTTTCCATATGATATAGGCATATGGAAAGATTTAGAGAGGGACTAGAGGAATGAACAAAGCATGACAATGAAGTATATGGCTTTTCTTTTGCTTCTAATAGTATAAATTCTTTATTTCTGTGTCTCCAACTTTATAATAAAAAAAGGAAGGTTTGTGTTTCTACCTTAGAAGTGCACTAACCTTGACACACCGATAATTACTGTGCATGACAAATTAACCTCTATTAACTGTTTCTACTCTTTATCTGATAGTACACAAACTCTTTCATCTATAATATTGTCATGAAGATAATCCTATACCTGTGTAAACTTACGTATTCACAGACTCTGCTGTACTAACAGCCATCCAGTCCTATGCCAGTGAATAAAATCTTATCCTCAACTCCTACTGCAATAACAAGGTAAGCCACAGTGCATGATACATATTTACACTCTATCTTCAGCCTAGTTCATGTCTGTTCAGCTAGTTTTTCTACTGAGTAAGCAAATCCTAGACCCATGATTTCAGATGTTTACAACCCCAAAAACTCAGTGGAAAAGATTATTTAATCAGTAAAACTTCCAAAGAGGAAATTCCCAGCAAAACAAAATTGCTGCTTCATATTCACCATCATCTGCATTAGCCAAGATTATTACTTTAGTGCTTGGGAATTCAGTGCCAGTTTGGCCATCCACTGGTATGCTCAGCAAAATACTAAAGGTCTCATCTTCCTCACAGAGTCATCAATAATGATGACAGATTTTCTCAGGCTCATTCTTATTAAAATGAACAATGCTGCTATGATCTTCAGGACATGAGACATAGTCAGAATAAGATAAGACAGTGGATAGTACTGTGTCAGTAGCAGAACCTATGAGAGAGAGGGCAAAAAATGAATTACAGGAATCCAGGACTTTAAAGAAGCAGAAAAACAACATCCTTTTAAATGAAGCAAACACAGAAAAAGTGTTTTATGCTGGTACTGACTAATAAATGTGTTTCATAACAAGTTATACACAAGAAATTCTTACTGCCTCTAACCTAACCAAAACCCCAAAAATGTAATTTGATTTTAAAAATGGTTTAGTTCCAAATCTAGATCTTATCTCTGTGGTTCACAATGAACTCTACACATTGCATTCTCTGATAACACAGATTCACAAATGAAATCAAAAGCATTAAGACAGAACATGCAACCTTCTGCATCAGTTATGCTTAAGCAAGAAGTGACACTCAATGCCTGTAGCCTGTTAGTTTTGAAATACTAGCTCTTGCTGAATCAACTGAAACCCTGACACAGCTTCTTCCAGCTTTATAGTCAAAAAGTAAAACACGGATGATAGGAACACCCTCCCACTGAGGACCTCAGTTGTCATTCAGGGTATATAAGAAGGTGCAACGATTAGTCAGATCCTCAAAAACAGGAGTTACGGGATGTAACTGGAACAATATTTTTTTCTCCTCTAAACATTCACTACAGGGACAGGAATTTCCTCTTCAGCAGGAAAAGCTGCAGAGACAAAAAAGGTGCCTCTTTGAAAAAAGATACCTATTCAAAAAAAGGTATACATATTTGTATAAATACACAATACACATATGTATGTTTACATGCATGTATATACATACACACACAGATTCTTATATTTTGGGCTTTAAAACATTCTTAAACAGAGAACTGAAAACATTTAAGGTGCCTGAAAAGATCACTTGTTTCAGCTACTGAAGTTCCTGGCAAAACTTGCTGATTAACAACTGCACTTGCTCTCTTATTATCTAAATGTGAATATTAAGCTGAATAATCAGTTACCTAGCTAGATAACATACCTTGGTGTGTAGAACAAATGACCATCAGTTCTTGACTAACATCTCCAGATCTTCTAACACGAATCAGCAGTTCACCTATATCTTCGTCTACTCTATATTCCAGCTAAGGAATACACACTGTAGATACATGCGGGGGACCAAGGCAGAACACCTGTATGACATTACATACAGAATGTGAATGTAGCCAGAGAAGAGATTTAATGAGAAAAAAAGAATTCGTTGCTCAACCAGGTGAAACTTTAAGACAAGGCTGAACCACAACAGACTATAGACAGATGACATATACAGGTACTCACAGCACTTGCAAGTGAACAACACTGCACCTCATCGCAAATTCTTGGGGAATGAGAAGCGATATGTACTATCACCAGCATCCACAATTTCAACCATTGTTATTGCTGGAATCTCAAGGGCAGCCATTACTGGATCTCACAGAATAATCTGGAATGTTTCAGATGCCTCATTTTGCTGTCTGCAAACATCCTCACTTGCCAGATAGCTGAAGCCTGCTCTGGACTCAACCGGACCTGTTTCTGAGGTTTCCCCTTGAAGTCTTTATCCTTTACTGCTGTACCATCTTTGGTTCCAATACCTGCATAAAAATTTAGAACTGTTCCACATGCATGTTAATATTTTAATAAAATAAAAACAATGACAAAAAATAGTTTTAAAATGCTAATCTGGCAGATACTGACCTTAAGAGAAAAATAAGGATGGTTAAATCACACTTTCTCTAATTTTGTTCTATAGTCCACAGAAAAAATAAGTAATTAGGGTAGGGCCCTGCCAACATTTGTGTGCAGAAAGAACTGTATTTGCATGAAAAATTCCGTTACTTCACCCACTGAGCACTTAAACCTATACAACGATTAATAAAATTTCTAATGTGTGAGGTTATCTATCAAACATGACTGAACAGAACTGTTCAACTGAGAGACAGAATCATAGAATAGTTAGGGTTGGAAAGGACCTTAAGATCATCTAGTTCCAACCCCCCTGCCATGGGCAGGGCCAC
>WYDI02025982.1:0-11202 GCA_009867235.2 Psittacus erithacus
TGTCCCTGCCCATGGCAGGGGGTGAGAATAAGACGATCTTAAGGTCCTTTCCAACCCTAACTATTCTATGATTCTATATTTGCTTTTGGAGCTAGCACTGACAGGTAACAGAGAATAACCAACAATATTCATCAATTCATAAGAAAATACTTAAACAACTCCAACCTGAAAGGCAACAAATTCAGGTAACAAACACACTTAGCAGGCCTTTTTACTGGTGTTTGATAATAGATAAAAAAAAAAACAACAAAACACCCAGAAGACAGTATTTGATGATGCAGGGTAAGAGCTTACTTCTATCTAACAGAAATGTATTTTGTTTGTGATATGAAATGCTGACTTTTGCACAAAGGGTTCCCATAGCTGCCCAAGGGCAAGGATTACTGAGAACACTTTCTGGCCAGTCATTTTAAAGGTAAGTCCACAGCAGTGTCTGAACTGGCATTCCTGTTACCAAAGTCTCCCATACAATTCTGGATGTTGGAGTTTTATTACTTCCAGAAGGTAGAATATTAAGGTTTTTTTATTAAGTCCTCTAAGAAAATTGGGTCCATATGGGCTCAGTAATCATAGGCATCTCCAATATGAACAGACACTCTGGTTCAGACCCACACCAAAGTAGTCTGAAATGTCTGTTGACTGTTAGCCACATGACACAAAATATCAGCCATTATTTCACATCTCTGTTCCTTAATGGAGGAATTTTCAAAAATGGAAGAATAACATTGTCACCAAGTGTCTTCTTGATCCTCAAAACATTTATTCTACACTCCTTACTTCCAACAGATATTTCATTTGCTACACTGCAAATAGGAGAACACATGCTCTGTACCTACCACTTCACAGAGGACATTCCTACAGCTATTTTGACTGTATGACTATAGCGAACATGAGATGATATCAAAAGCCTTCATACAGTTAATTTCTGTGTACCTCCTTCCATGTTTGCTGCCAAGACAGAAACACATGCTCTTTCTTCACTAAAAAACACGCTTGAAACAAACTCAGGCTTCTCATATTCAACATAATACATACTCAGGCCATCATTATATGAGATCTTTCTTTTCTGTTACTTCAAAAGCCATTGTGCAGCTAGAAGTCATAATCTGCATAATGAAAAATCCAGAAGGAAAAATGTGAACATATTCCGTGGTTAAATTTCACTTGCCAAACACATGACGGCTTCAGAGGCATTTCACATTTCCTTGGAGGCTTTCCATACAGTGTTTCATGCTGTACAAGCACACTGTTTCACTGCTCTTTAACCCTTTGGCTGTCACTGCACCCATGGGAGGACTCTCCTTCCTGAAGAACTTACTACATCCCAAAGCACTAGTGGTATGAATAAGGAGATACAGAGGACAGATGTCTGGGCTGCATGAGATAGATTTGCTAGTGACTGGTTTGAGCTGTTTGGACCCAACATGCTAACTTACTTTACTCCATCTGCTGCAATAGCTAGAAACACATTCAGCTTAGTATTTCCCTCGAGGACTACAATAATTACTACAGGGTAATGACAACATAACTGGAACAGGAAGAGTTCTTCCTAATAGAGGAATGGCAACAGTATGCTCTCTATTAATACTTCTTTTGTAATACACTGATAATATTATCTGACCAAGGTCTAGCGCTTCACCTCATCCTTTAAGTACATCTCAGGCGTGTTAAAGACAGCTGAAAGCAAAACTGGATGTAAATGACATCTGTTCTGAGCTTATTGCAAACTGTGTCTCAGGGACCCTCTCCCTTAAGAAGCAACACAGCTTTTCTGCAGAAAATAGCCAAAGCACTAATTAATGTCAGTGTGCTGACAAGTCACACCAGAATGAAGTACTTCCTGACAAACAGGATGGCATGTGGAGTCACTCTTCTCCCATGCCAGGGACAGCTCACTCTCTGTCACTGTCTCTCCAGTGTCCACTTTTACCTTTAGCTCCTGATTTACGCTTCAGCAGACTTTCTCTGGCAGTCAGACAGATCCATTGTGTCACTTGCCTCCATCAGTGAGCTTACAGGAAACCCCCTTGGCTAAACAAACCCCGGTTAATGCCAGCTTGCCATTTTTCACATCCCTGTCATCATCTCTCTGGTATGTACTAATGATGGGACAAGATCAAATTGCTGGCAATGGTCACAAAGCTGGCTTCTGAACTTGCCCTCAGAGACATGGGCTAAACCATCACACCTGACAAACCACAGAGCACCCTGTGAGATGAACTAAGATGCACCAATGCAAAGTGCTAACCAGGTATGGTTTATGTTTTGGTCCATCAGTGGTAAATACTGTCATCCACTACAGGAATCCCACAGCATTAATGCATTCTCTGGCTTTCCATTCCCTAGTAATACAGCACTTCGTATAAAATCAGAAGCAGAGCAGGTCGGCTCTCCATGCAGCAACAGCTCCTCCTTCAGTGCTATAGGCAGGAGAAGAAAAGATGCTCACCCTCATTCTGTGTGAATAACTTCTGCTGTGCTTTGACTTCCACTGTTTACCCTACTCCCACTTAGAAGCATCTAGCTTGAATTTACTGATGCCCTAAATCCAAGCCAAGACACAAGCAGGATAAAGCTTGAGAGCTACTGACTTTCAATCCTCTTATTACAAACAGAAAGTTGGACACTGAATTACTACCGATCATCTACAAGTTCAATTCTTCTGCCAAATGGAGTCACTCTGCAAGACAGATGGTCACAGCACAGTGCAGTTTCAGCTTTTTGTAGAAAGCATTAACCTGAATGGACTAATGTGATGGCAGTAAGTATAGTATACTCTGCAAACTGCCTTTCTTTTACCCATCTGACTCTTAGCTCCAGCTGCCTGCTCCCCTCCTTTGAGATCCTAGACCTTGCCTTTCTGACCTGTAATTTCTGCTGATTGTTAACACTGTATTTGCAATCAAAGTAGCCAAATCTAACTAACCAAAACAATTGCTTTAGTAAGTCTCTCCTATCAGTCTATGTACCTGGCATCTAATCTATAACTCCAAATAAATTTGACTGTATTTATCTCACAGTTCTCTACTGTTGTGTTGATGACTGAATACACCCTTAAGTAGACAATTCACATTTAGAAGGAGAGACTATGTTAAGATTTTTGCCAAACTGACTTCAGGGTACTGAGCAGATATTGTCCCACACAAACCTCACTGGCCTCCTATCTTGTGTTACAGAAGGGGAATTGACTGTGTATTGTATGTGACTATCCTCTAAGCAGAGTACACCAACAGAAAAGGGCTTGCGCCATGTTTTTACTTCTCCATGAGCTTCCCAGTTAGTTTGCTTGTGAATAGCATGGAATATGAAACTATGGCTCTCCCCTTCTGTGCATGAGGTCAGGCAGGTCACCTACAGCTGTGTAAAAGATGCATGATTTTCCTTCTGACACAAGAGACCAAGGCTCAGTGTAACTAACACAACCTGCTTAAGTCAAACAGAACAAATCCTCCAAGTGCTACAGCTTGCAATCATTAAAAATATCCTAGAAATTAAAAGTACAAACCAAGTATAAACAAAAATCTGGCAGTGGAGAAATCGCCTTCTTTCCAAAGCCTGTTTTGACATCTGAGGACAAACTATTCAGATCCTGAAAGGGAACCTCATTTCCATCTCATACTCTATCCTCTTGAGAGTGTGGGATGGGGGGTAGGGAGTGGTAAAGAGAAGAGACTGAAAACTGACACACATGGGGGGATAATCTTCAAGAGATAATCAATGGCTTCCTAATGAGCAGCCAACTCTAGTGAATATTGATTAGGTAGTGCTGGCAAGACTCTGCTCCAGGGAGGTCAGCTCTCCTGCCAGCTGCCTTGTGTGAATACAAAGGAAGCCTCAGCAAAAGGCAAATTGTAAATGGCAGGTTTTATATGAGAGGCACCATTCAGGCCCTCAGTAGAAGAAAAAAGTGGAGAAAAAAACAAAAAACAACAAACCCAACCAAAACCAAGAAATATATGGCTGCAGCACTAGCAAGCACAAAGCATCAGCAGTCTTGCAAACCTCTGTTACTATATTGTGCTATGAAGTGCAATCCTAGGTTCACCCTAAAAAACTTTTAAAAGCTTCTCACTTGCAAATATGCATGATATAAGTTTCCACTGATTCCTCTTCCCTAAAGATTTCACAGACATGTGAAATGGGGTGCTTTCACACACACCTGCCCTCAGAACCTTTGTCCAACATTACACCTCAGTACATGCAGGGGATGTGTATACATTTCAAGGTCAAACAGCAAGGTATGCTGTTACCTAGGCCAGCTCTAAGCATACATCATGCACTTGAAGCAGCAGAGCTGTGTGTTAGTACTCCATCCTTCCCACAGAACTCTCTGTTCCTACTGTCCCATTCAATAAATACAATTTTAGGGGTTTAGTACATTTATTTTTTCTATAAATAGTTAGATATTAATTTTATGATTACAGGCACTGGTAGATACGCACAGAACTTACACTGCTGAGGAAATTTGCTATTAATGACTAAAAGGTTATCCTACCTTTTTAGAAGCAGAGAGTCTTTTCTCATAAGCTTTCTGTGGAAAGAGAAATTGTGACAGTCAGGGAAAAGAGATCTGGACACTGCTCTTAAAAAAAAGAAAAAAAAAAAAAAGATAGGATGGAAAAGGAAAAAAAAAGTATCAGTAGAAAAGAAAAAAGTTGCGGTTCCTGCCTGGTGTAACTCATCTGACTTCAGTGGGGCTGTCCCAGGGTAGATTCGTCCCTCTGTGTTTGCCAAAAAGAGAACAGCAGGAGCCAGCCAAAGGCATCTGCTTTTGCATTTCCCTAGTGAATCCGTTCATTATACTCTCATGATAGAGAAGCTGTAAACAAAGGCACTTCGGGATGTTGCATTGTGCTACCCATAATTACATTGTATGTGCTTCATCAGTACACATGCTTCAGGGCACACTGCAAAAGAGTTTTAGGTATTCAGGACTCTTCCTGAGAGGGTGGGTTAAATGAAGAGAGGGAAAAGCTGACAGTTAGAAAAGGAAAATATAACAGTTACTTACAGAGGAGTTCAGCATAAGAGGAAGGAGGCTTTACAGACACGCAGTGAAAAAAAAAAGATACTAGTAAAATTCCTGCTTAGCAGTATCCTGTTAGTCTGTGTGCTTTAATACTTTCACTCATGCTTTCTCTTTAAGATTACAAGCCCTCAGATAGGGACTCAGAAGAATTTTTGTAAAGCAAAAGGTTCCATCTAGAAGCTCCCTGAGACTTTTATCTAAATGTCCCAACTGTGCTCTGACTTTAAAGCAACGTGAGTCAGGTTTAACTCCCTTACTTGCAAGCATTAGAAAATTCTAGTGTCAAATCATGAGAGTACTGAACTGTTTATTGCCCAGCAGATTAGCTTAAAGTGATTGGCAGAATATGGTGCAAGTCATTTAGCTTCTGAGAAGAAATTCTGCTTATCTTGCAAGCATCTACTGCTCCCACTAACACTGTCTTGGGAGAAATAAAGTCCAGCAGGAATATTAACACTTCTGTGAGAGCTTTGCTTTCAGAGGTCCAGATTCTGCCACCAGAATGTGCATAACCCACACTCTGTTTAGAAGTGTTTGTGTTTGAAAAGAACCAGAAAAAAAAAATAATGCTTAAGATAACCAACACCCAGATGGGCTGGGGAGGCAGGCATGGAAGGGCTGGAAGCTGAGACGGGTCTTGGCAGAGAAGCACAGGCAAAGGCAGCAAGCAAGGGTGAACACAGGGGTTGGTGGACAGAGTTCTGCAGCAAATTCTATTTTGTATTACCTGTATCCACTTATAACGTATTCTGCTGCAAAATCATGGTCTTAGGTTTGTTTGATTTTTAATAAAAGTGACATGATAAGGGGAAATGGCTTTAAATTGACAGAGAGGAGATTTAGAAGGAAAAGTTCAGATAGTTCTTTTCTGAATACTGTTAGATGAAGGTAAAAACTGTCAGACTTGCATCATTTGCGTTACAGTTTAACAGTAGGTCCTTTCCTCTAGAATGAACCAGACATGCACATGTTGCCTGAGTCACTGCACAGGCGACAATGACCACACCATGGGCAGCAGCTAGTGATGACTGCGTCAAAGTGACAGGGAAAGTAACCTACCCATTTCTCACTAGAAAACAAGAGCCAAAAACTCTGCCTCAGCTGAGTCTCAGGGTTTAGCATCTTACATACAGAACATACCCCAGGAATTCTCTAACAGAAGCTGGCTCTGAAGGAAATGATCACATAGCAACCCTTTAAAACCTTGCCATAAGGGCTGTCGACTTGCTTTTAATGTTAGAATCTAAAAGGTGCCTGCACTTATTTCACCATAATATTATTCATGAGCTTGCCCTTCACATGAGGAAAGAAAGCCAGCAAAGGACAAGAACAGAAATTATTACCATGTCAGAAAACTCCCAGCCAAGACAAAGTCATTCAATTAGAATTCAGAAAGGTTGGAAACTTGCTAGCCTGAGTTTCAGAGCTGTGCAATTCAGTGTAACGAAGAGGAAAGGATACCCAGTGTAGTAAAATAATAATATACTATTATTTTGCACAAAAATATAGTCACTCCATAACAGCTTTTGTAAAAGTCCTCCCAGCATTCATAACAATAATTTATATTAATAGATACTAGTAACATCTTACCTAGCTATTCAACTCCACAGATGTCAAAATCTAACAAAGAAAGGACCAACGTTTGCTCATGCTGCATTATCTAAAGCTGGACCTTAGATAATGGTCAAGGTTTGACCATCATGGCAGGTAGCCATATTGTGACTACTGGCACCAAGAAACCCATGAGAGATGCAGGAACCAACATGTAGCTTCTGCGAGAAATTTTCCCCAGACCTTACACTACACAGAACAGAACTGAAAAACCACTTAGACTATGTGAAGGAATCTACTTCTACAGGTCAAAAAGTCTTTAAGGATTATTATTTTCTTTTAAATTCCTTTGGGCTAATTAAACCAGAAGTGATGTTTAGGAAGAGTGCCAAGGTACACCCTTTGGAATTATTTCAGCTTTACGCATAGCCTTAATGTAGCCCCAGGAGTGAATTTGTTCTGAACAAAACTACCTGTGGAAAACTGGATGAGACTCACATGTTGCCTCATCAGCTCTGAAGTATAGAAATATGGATGTGTCTTTAATAAGTGAACTGGAACATAAGTCATCCATCCAAGACAAGTATACAATGCTCACTATTTCTGTGTACTACCAGGATGCCATGGTTAGACGTATTATACAAGTACTAAATCCATGAAAAGTACAGCAGGCTCCATTCACAGGATTTTAAGCAAAACTTCACTCTGGGCAAGTCTAGGTCTGGACTGCAAGGAAGGCTGAAATATAAAGTTGCACGCAGCCAAAAGTGCTGTTTCAAGTGGCTCGGGATCAAACCCATCCTGATCTGCACCCAAACCATATACCATTTCATGCTCACTTCAAACTCAACCAACTGCTGCTGAAGGGTTCACAAACTTTAGTGAACTTGTCCTGAACTTTGCATTGGAAATGAAGGTTCTGCCTTCAGACATTTTGCCCAACTCTGATACTGATGCCTTACAAAACAATAATTAGTATTCTATTCCACACAGTGATCCCAAACCCTATTCCTCATACATGTTCCCAAATTTCCATACGTCTAAGGACTTCTCCCATCTCATCAGCTTAGCAGAAACTACAATCTTTCACATGAAGATCCCCAGCCACAGAAACACTGTAGGCTAGGCATAATTATTTCACCCAGAGAAGTAAAATCCCTCCATCTGAAAAAGCTTAAGTTGCTAATGACTAATAACACATTCTTAAAGATTTCTGAAGGCCAAATGAAAAGCTGCTTTCTATTTTTAAGGAAAGTCATAAAATAATATAGAAGAACTTTGAAAATTGATCATAGTCCTGTCAGTGGTAGTAATTCCAAGTTCAGACTCACAGATTCCACTATGTGTCTTTATTTATTAGTCTGCTATATATAGAGCCCTTTGCTATTCACCATAAGTTATGGCAGCTTTGAATCTTCCCAGTAACAAGTGCCCCACTGCTCCTCTGAGTGAGTGTATATTATTCTCAATGAGGTACCTTCCCTCAGTTTTAACATCCCTTTTTAACACACTCACTTAAAACCTCTATCTTAGAACAAGCGCTGCAGGCCTGGGGCGCTTTAAGATAAACTGCAAAGCAGTTTAGGAAGATGAGAAGAAGTAAGAATGAACCATCTGCAACTGTATGCAACTCTTCAACTTTTATCCATGTTCATTTTTAACCTGTTCTAATTGCCAGCTCATTTTTTAATGTAATCCTTTTTTTTTTTTTTTGAAGCATTACTAGTTTTGTAGTGACAGTATTAAACCATTTAAAAAATGAGCTTACACAAACCTCACTCTGATATTCTAAAAGTAAAAAAGTCAAATAGGCAAACAAAACCCCACTACTAAACTTCTGAACCATTTCATATCCTCAAGGATTGTGCATTTGAAAATGAATGAAATTATCAGATTCTTGAAAAATGCATTTTTGATTCTGCACAGCTCTATTTCTATAGGCCACTGCATAAAAACTCCCTGAGTTTTGCACCTAACTTAAGAACAGGCAAGTAAAAGTAGTTCCTGTCTCTAATCTTTTCATCTGAACATTTTCTTTTCAACCCTGCTGTTGCTCAAGGGAAAATGCAGTGATAGCAGGATCAAATACAACATGTAAATAACCATGAGCCACTGAGAAGTCACTGAGGTTTCCCCTTCAGTCTACTGAAACAATGATTTGTCTCTGATCATTTAACAGTGTCTTCCCTGAACCTATTCATATTTGGTGTACGTCTTACAACACAGATCCTGACCTTGTCTAGGTAGATCTGGTTTTCTTGGGAAGACTTTCTGACAACTCATGAGAAGGTGATAAAGTACACTGTCATTGTGGCAAGTACAGTGTAAGGGAATACCAGCTACCAACATCTATACCTGTTCCTGCGCTGCTGTGGGGCTGTGCTCTGAAACAGGGAACTTCCTTGGAAGTGAAAATTAACTGGGGCCAGTGGGAAAGAGATTAGTTAGCTTTTCCCCTCTTCCACTGCATTTTGCTGATGTTAGTCTCTGGCATTCATGTAGGCCCCCTTCAGATACCAGAAGGCTGCTGAGAGGTCTTCATACTGCTTCTCTTCTCCCTGAACAGTCCCAGTTCTCTCAGCCTGTCTTCATATGGAAGGATCCCAGCTCTAAAACACTTGCAAGATGATTGACCATTCCAAGGATGAAAGACTCATTGTTTGGGAACTCTCCATTGCGAACTGGTATTTTAGTTTTCCTCTGCAGTTACAGCACCTGAAAACTTTTTTCTGTTCTAAATCAGACCCTCATCCAGGTACTTGCCTCCAGGAGCTGGGACTTTGAGGAAAAAATTTCCAATTTCAAAACTTTAACTGCCAGCATTAGGAAAGCAGTTTTCTCCTGAGCATTGACATTAATATATCTTCCACATTCTAGTTTACCACGCGCTTCACACCACACCTTAAGGCCCAGTCTCTTTTTCGTCAGGGAGAGACTGGCTACCAAACTGCACTTGGGTTGTCCAGTTCAGTAACAGGATTATAGCAAATAATACCAACCACACACTTACTCATATGGAAACAGCATTAATCCCTTCTGCCTGTCCCACCCCATAACTTTCTGTCTGAGCACAAAAGCTATGCGTCTGCTTTGGCAGCGCAGAAGCATTTAAAAAATGTTTGCAAATACCAGGAGGCTCCCCCCACCCCATTCTTTTCAGTTTAGCTCTGCAGAAACACACAGACAAAAAGTCTAATGAATTAATACAGGACATTTATATCACCTTCTGGGGAATAACATCAAATATAATTACTAGAAAGAGATGAAGAAAATACAAAGGAGCTACATAAATAAAGCTATACCTTTTACGTGTTAATTTCTTGTCTTATACAATGCCACAATAGTGTGTTACTGATTTTAGTAAGTTACTTGGCAACACAACTTACTAACCCAGCTTTCTGATGGTGTCCAAGGGATAGATTCCTATCACCTGTACAATACAAGTGGATGTAACACTGACCTTGCCTGACTTAGTGGGACTTGCTTATATTAACATAGAGACTCAGCTGAAATGACTGAAGAAAATGGCAACACTGACTTCACTTGATGTTAACACACCTGGACACTAAAAATATTGTTTAGGGCAGCAGATTCCCATCCTATTGTGCTGCCCCTGCGACAGAAGCAGTATCTGCTGGCAGTGTGGACAGGAGAATTTGGAGCAGTGAACCTGCAAGGACATTTCTTGAAAAATCTGCCTGTGAACTTGCATCTGTGTTTAGAGCTTGCAACTGAACTACAGTAAATAGGATGATAGAATGGGCTGGATCGGAAGGGACCTTAAAGCTCACCTGGTTCCACCACCCTGCCACAGGCAGGGACATCTTCCACTAGACCAGGTTGCTCCAAGCCCCACCCAAGCTGCCCTTGAACACTGCCTGGGATGGAGCAGCCACAGTTTCTCTGGGCAACCTGTACCAGGGCCTCAGCACCCTCACAGGGAAGAATTTCTTCCTAACATCTAATCTCAATCTCCCCTCTGTCAGGTTAAAGCCATTCCCCATTGTCCTATCTTCATTCTGTCTTGATTCCTCTTTTACCTGGAAGTTCTATTAAAACCAACAATAAAATCTCATCTATTGCACAAGGACACAAAAGGTGAGCCACTAAGCTTTATCCTGCCATTTCCTTTTGCAAGAGTCAAATGACAGTCCACCTATAATGCCCATAATCAAAATCATACCATTTCCTCTAATCTACAAACAAATGCAGTGATTTCATCCAAAAGCAAATCTAAGAGTTAAATAATAGAACTTGGCTTTGGCTAAGGATAAAATGCAATATATCTATTAAAACTCAAAGCAAATGGATGGCTTGCATGCCTTTTTTTTTGTTAGGTTGGTTTTAATCATCCGCATTATCCTACATCACTTTTACAGGAATTGAGGTAGTATGACTGAAGGTTGATGACCCTACAAAGAATAGCTTTTCCACACAAATGCAAGTTTCCGAATACAACAGTCAAGAATATACTTGGTGGATATACTTGGATATACTTGGTGGGTAATGCGGGAAGATGGGGAAGTCCGATGTGTGCCTCAAGGAGATTTGATTCTAGGGGAAAACAGTCAATGAACTCAATTGTATGCTGTTGCCTGCTAATATGATGGTATATTGAAAAT
>WYDI02025983.1:0-32165 GCA_009867235.2 Psittacus erithacus
CAGTGGTTTGTGTTATACCTTAGTTACTGGGCTGTTCTTATCTCAGCCTGTGGGAGTTGTATTCTTTCGATTCTCCTTCCCATCCCTCCAGAGCAGGGGGAGGAAGCGGGGGGGAGTGAGCGAGGGACTGCTTGGTTTCTGGGTTGCCAGCTGGTAAACCATGAAAACCTGATAGAGCCCACTGTGGACAGGGAGACAGCAGTGCCCAGCTGCCCACTCTTTTTCTTCAGGTTTCTTTGGTCCAGTTGTCTCAAATTTGAGCAGAAAGTGCTTCCATTTCTTGGGCACGGACCAATGATGATTATGATTGTGTTTTTCCTGTTTTTTGTCCCTCTCCCTAATCCTGGCTGTTTGCATTGCAAACCTTATTCAGCCGAGTGCAGGATTCCTCTGGGAGCCTAAGCCCACACTATGGAGATGGATGTGCCAATTCAAACCAACTTAATTTTTGAATATTGAATGTTCTCAATTAGCTGTCTGGGAAACAAACTACGGATGGTATAATCAGCTGAGATTTTGATTAACTGATTCAAGAGTCAGTTCTTGTCTCTTCTGAAAGGGACAAAATAATTGCACAAAAATTATACGTCTGGCTCTAATTTCTGGCTCTCAAGAGTGTGGGCATTTGGTGGATTTTGTTCTTTCTGTTTATGTGGAAGCTGTTTTTTGAATTGTAGCTTATTCTTCACTGTGCCAACATGTCACTTAAACTGTGCTGTGCTCTACTTTTCATTTAAGTGAAGAAACACTTTGTGCCAAAGATGATGCTCAACAGCTGCGTGCTGACAGAGCTGCAAAACCTCTTGGTCTTACCAAAGAAAAGAAGCGTCTAAACCAAAACACTCTCTGGGAAGGTCATGGGGCCGCGCATCAGGCAGCCCTATCTGAATCCTGATTAGGCTTTAACATGCTTGTGAGTGCTGTTGGCTTTTAACAAAGCAACTGGGAAAATACTACTGAACTATCTGGACCGGGAAAACACTGGTGGGTTCAAAGACTGAGCAGTGGAAGGGAGCCCACCTGGGCAACTTTCTGTTTCTTTGGTTTTTAAATCATTTTATCAAGCACTTCATGGCAGGAGTGCTATGTTGTGATTTTTTAAATGAGCATCATAGGTTAAAACCATTCTTTTCATTCTTGGTTTGTTTATATATGTAAATATATATATGTGTATGTGTGCGTGTGTGTGTTTGTGTATGTATGTGTGTGTATATATATATTAGTATGCATGCATGTATGGGGTTTTTTTGTTGTTTTTTTTTTTTCCCCTGCATATAGAATCCCTATTTGGCAAACCCAAAATATTTCAGTAACTGCCCCAGGAAGAGAGTTGATATTACAGAACAGTCAAAATGCATCACAAAGAGTTGGTACTTAAAAAATCTGTCTTGACACTGATCAACTTGAATAAGCCTGAGAGCAATACTGATGCGTTGTTAACTCAGATGCAACTGCTGTATTTACTGTTGGTGAAACGCATATGAGAGCTGGAAAGCTCAGTTTACAAGCAGGCTATGATGCAGGATGCAGGCTGAAGATACTGGCTCTGTGTGGGACCAGAATGCCAAAAGTAAATAATCAATTATGTCATTGTGACACAATGAAAATATCACCAAAAAATCATGCTGTGTTTCCAAAGCTGGTGGAAATATCCTGAGAGCAAAGAGGAGCTGCTTGTGCTGCCTCTGTGCTGGTGCGTATAAGCCATCCTTCCAAGGATTATATTCCCAGGTTTGCCTTGCACCTGGGGATAAATTAAATGAAAGCTCATACAACCTGGTGTATATATACACTGGGCCCAAATGTGTGTGTAATAATTGGCAACTTACTTAATAAATTTGGAGGTGCCATCCCTCCTAGCAGCTAAGTTCCCATAATTAAACATGCTTTTCTTTGATATGGCAGATTTTCAACATCAGCCATCCATCCCCCAAGAAAGAAGAGGGTTTAGATGCAATTCGTTAGGGATTTGGCACACGCAGAGATTTTGAAAATGTTTAGTACTGTGCTAAATGTCTGCTTTACTTAAGGTGGTGACTGTGCTTAGAAACTAACTGTTGGGTTGAGCTTAGTAAATCAGTGTGCTGCATTGTTGTGTTTTTCAGGATATCAATTGCACTGTAGACAGGTTTTTTATTGTGTTGTCATCTTGTTCAAAGTTTTTATGAGCTTTTTCAAGAGGCTTTTCCTTTGTGAGTGAGTGGTTAGAGGCTCTGGCTTCCTGTGACAAAGGAGGGAGGGAAGACATTGATAATTTTTAATATAATGTGAAATGGCTTTACAAAGTACAAAGAGAGATGCAAGAGAAGAATGCCTTAATCACCCAAATCAAAATGTAAGAAACAAGTCCACCTATTTTTGCTCTTAGCATGCAGATCCTGTGGAGTCCCCAACCCATAATGCCTCTGTGAGGTGGCCATAGGCAGCAAGGTGCCGTGCCCCGTGGAGGGCAGGCAATGAGAGCAGCAGCGAGGCATCTCTGTTTTGGGATTCTATTGCACTCCACAGAGTCTGAGGATCTGGTTTCCTGATCAGCACTTTGCAGAAAATGACACCTTTATGCTGCATTTTTGAAGTTAATTTACAGAAGAGCACAGCCTCACTGATGCTGAGCCCAGCTCATCAGCGGTACCCAGACCAGAGCTCCGAAGCTGTGTGACAAAGCAAGACAGTCTGGCATCAGCTGACAACCTGAAATGCCATATTGCAGTTGCTGATGAATGAACAAACAAGTGTCTGGAACTCTGCAGGTGCCAGTCTATTGGCCTTGTCTTTTTTAAAGTGACATTTATGTCTCTTTTAACTAGCAAGAGCTTAAAGCATGTTTCCCAACAGCATCCAGGCCATTTGTTTCATTTTTACCCGTATTCAGACACTTTTCTTGGTGCCCTTGATGATTAGAGGTAGGTGTTTTGTTCTATCAAATACTTCACTATGTAGAAAATGTTATTTTGGTTTTCTCAAAACTATTGATGAAAACATCTGCTCTGCATCAGGGATGGTTTGCAGGGACTTTCTGAGGATGTGGGAGAGCAACTGGGGGCTTCATTGTGCTGTTTCTAACCTGTACCTGCAGCTGTAGGTAGGAAATCAGGTTGCGTGGAGGCTTGCACAGGCAGGCTGGTGTTACATAGGAGCTGTTGCTTCATAAATGTCTGTCACTGCAGAACGCGTCAGTATGTCAAAGGAGCAAGGAGCTGAACCAGTCTTGAAATGGAGCAGCAGTCTTTTAAAATGAAAACTAAGCAAATAATGTGTAATGTAATAACGGTCTTTATGGTAGATATTGATTCCCTGTAAGGAATCAGAAACTCTGAGAGCTGTGCTGCAGAAACCCTGTTAAAAAGGAGGGATGTTTAAGCCTCCCCACTCTGACAAAGTGCCCATGCTGGTTTTATCAGCTGAACAAGCCGAAGCAGGAATATTGCTGTTAGCAGGTGTTACAGCCAAACCAAGCCCCAGCATGGGCATATGGCCTTGTGCTCATCTTGCCTTACACCCTGTACACAGCCTTGGGTTAAGGAGTGGGGTATGTGGTCCATGGGGACTGGCAGGGTCACTTCTGAGGCCCCTGAGAGAGCATGAGCTGTCATTGCAGAAGAGTTTTCCCTTTTCCAAACCCAGGAAAGTGCATAACAAAAGCCACCCCTCAAGGACCATGATGAGTGTGAAACTGTACAGAGGTAAGGGGATCTGCCAGAAGAGGTGGGCATGGATCCTGTAGGAAAAGATCAGCAGCTGAGATAGGGTCGTGGGAGGCTGGGATCTCTTTGGCTGCTATATCCATGCCTCGGCTTCAATGGTTTTGGAATTCAGAAATGCTGTTTAACAAGTTTAATAGCCTCTTCGCATCATTTTTGTGAGTTTTGCTCCAGCTATGAGGAAACAGAGCCCTGACTGCCAGCTTGCCATGGCTAAAGATATCACAGGTCAGACTGACATGTTATGAATACTCTTCTATGTCATCTGAAGCTGCAGCTGGCTGGCCATGGACAGCCATGACATACGGTTTACACTGTTACTTTGTATCTGGCACCTTAGATTTTGGAAGTCTTTTATTTATATCATATGATAAGAATGGTTTTGTTTGCTTTTTGTTGTTGTTTTGGCTTTTTTTTTTAAAGCAAGTGGGCAGGTGAAGGAGGTTCTTGGGTAGGTCTCAGGAAGGATTTAGCAGGGTTATCCAGGAGAGTGCGATGCTGGGCTTGGAAAGTTGCTTAGCTCTTTAGAATGAGGGCTACTCTTCTTCTGGCCAGCATCCAGTATTTGCTATTGTTCTTGCTCTGCCTGGACTAATTCCCTTCACTCTGGGGTTTGTGTAAAAATTTTTCTTTCAGTTAGAAACTAATGATCAAGAGTGACCATCTGTGACCCCTTAGTGGGCATCTGGATGTGCATCTTCCACTTCTGAGGTGTTGAGATAACACAGCACTCTTACTGTTGGAACTAAAAGGCATATCATCAGATATAATAATACTACTCAGCTGCACATGTTGTTTTTTAGTCTTTCCTAAAGGAAAATGAGTTTTGCAGGTGGCTAACGCTAGAGGATAATTTGTTTCCATGCTCATTTAAAGCCTTGTCGCAAACTCAAAGCTGTGAATAGAAGACGGAAACAAAAGGAGAACGTGATTTTAGAAAAACCTCCATTTTCTGTGCCGGTGAAGCAACTAAGCTGCGTGGCTTCTGGTGCAAAAGAAAATTTGCCCGAGTAAAAGGGTTGTTATCTTCAGTAGAAGCCGATCAGGTCTTGAGTGGCATTTGAGCAGCTCATCCAGGCAGCTATTTGCATGAGAAATATGCTGTGAAGATGTGACTTCGATGTATTTGCAGCTTCTGAATTCCCATTATGTTTCTGATTGTGCCGCAGGAGCACCTTTCCCTTAGCTGAGTGGAACCTCAGAAGGGAATTTCACCCTCTCCTCCTCCCTGGGATAAAGTCTCAAAGATGGCAACATGTTTCAAGAAAGGCAGGTAGAGAAGTGAAAAAGCTTGTAAGTGCCTTGAGCCCAAGGAAAAGCTGCAGAAAGTCGGTACATGGACAACTCTGGTGAAAGCCCATTGTTTGGACAGTCTACAATCAGGGATGCAGAGAGGCAAAGCTGTGACTTCTCAGGGATCCTCATTAGCCCAGGCACTCATTAAACTGTGTTTTAATGTTGGATGGGGTTTTCGTGGAGAGGGGAATGTATTTCTCTCTGGAATAGGCAGGAGGCATAGCCATTACTCTGGGCAGCCTTTTCCTTTTGCTGGTCATGCAGCAGTAATTACTCCCTGGGCTCTTCATTAAGCCCACTGAAGAGGTGCTCACAGCGCGGTTGTTGTTCTTTAAACTGCCACATCCAAGGGAGGAGTATCACACTTGGAGAACTTTTCTTTTTCTTTGAAATAATTGGATGTGAACCAGCAGGGAAAATTATATCCCTATTGTCAGTATGGTTATCAGGTCAAATTATCTCAGTATATTTAAATGGTGGTGGGTGGTGAGCAACGAACAGTCCTTTTAGCGACCAAATTGACTTATGTCTTGGAGTTTGCTTTTTCAGAAGGTGCTCTAAGTTGAAAGCTGAGCTCTTGTGTATGGTTCCTATTTCTGTCAGAGAAATTAGATCCCAAGTAGCAAATGGAGGATCTCTGAAGTATATCTTTGCCTTGGAAAGTAATCTCAAAAGGTGCACGTCCCCAGCAAGATGGGAGGATGCAAGGTTGTTGCTGCTCCACATTATAGTTTCTGTGATTAGAAAAGAGAGAAAAAGGCCTAACACCAAAAAGACTTGTATTTTCTTATTTTTTTTCTGCTTTGAAAGAAAGGCTTTTGTTTTAGAAAGAGATCAGATAGATGTGGCTTCTACTAAGCAGAAAAAGCTGTGTAAGACAGAAATCTTCATGATTTCTTCATCTAAACTTCCACTTGAACATTATAATATTTTGCTTAGTTGGGTTATGGCTTCAGTAAGTGCTTTAATTAGTCACAATATTAATGTAAGAAAGCTTTAAAGTTAATTCTCAGCCAAGTGTTTAGGAAGCTGAAAGATTTTTTTTTTATAATTATTATTATTCTGAAAAAATAAGAACAACTTGTCATGGTTTTTCTTCTTAGTTTATTGTGACTTATGGGAACATTAAATAATTGCCAGCTGAAAAAAGGATTGGTAACTGATACTCACCTAAATCTTTTCATGTCAAAGGGCTTTTTGATATGTGATTGCTCTGAAGACCCGTCCTAGGATGAAGCGTTAAGGACTGTGAGGGTGTTTGTGGGGAGCTGCCACCTCCTATTTTACAAGGCTTGAAACCCAGATACTGAATACCTGCATCATAACATCTTACTGGCATCACCTACAGGGTGGCTAGTTCCATTAGGCTGCCAGAGCAGCTTGTGGACTGTTTTGGAGCTGGGTTTTTCAACATCCTTCGCATTGTGTGCTCTCCTGTGCAGTGCCCATGCTGGACAACAAAGCCCACTTGTAACACTACTGAGACCATGGCTGCGTGCCAGCGATGCTCCCAGTGGGCACACTCCCACGGGATGGAAACATTGTAGGAAATGCCCTGAGTTGTGTTCAAGTACCCATTGATTTCTCTTAACAAATTTTCATCTGAACATTATCATATTTTTTTTATTGTTGGTTTATGACTTCAGTGATTTCTTTAATTAGACTTAGTCATAATACAAAATAGCTTAAAATTAAAAGCAGCTTCTCAGCCAAATTAACATTCAAACACAATTAGGTTGAATGATACAATGGCAGGATGTAAGGAAATAAAAGTCCTGGTTTTGGCAGCAGCAGATCAATTACTACAATGCAAAGCAATGTGGAAAACAAGAGTAGATATTTTTTTTCTCAGTAACATGCCCTATAACCCTGCAACCCATAACCACTTCATTAAGTGCTTATAAACACAAACTGCTTTCTGAACAATATTATTTAAGCACTTTGTGGGAAACGCTGTTGTAAGACTGACTCCTGTGTATGTGTCTGAGAGTACCAATTGACTTCCCAGGCTCTGAGCTGGAGAGAGCTTGGGTGAAAGACCAGCCATGATCCTTGGTCAGACACGGGGCTCTGCCAGTGCTGGAAATGAATCTTCCAAATATTCTCTGCCTGTGAATTGCTGAGGTTCCATGTTCGCAATCACATGCTGCCAAAGTGCAGTGGATTATTCAGTCAGGAGACATCTCCTGTGGGTAGTGTTTTGGATCTGCATATTAAGTGGAATTGGGAATGAGGGTGTATGTAACGTGCTTTACAGCATGAGACAGGTTGAGTGTCATCTTTCTGGCAGCCAGCATCTGATGGGATCAAGATGTTTGCGTTTGCCTCCAGCACCCAGCAGGTCCCACAGCTCAGGAGTGGTAGGGGAAGGGTCCCCAGTGCCATAACGTGGGGTTCTGCTTCCGGGGAGAGCCCAGACATGGGTGACACTGAATCTGGGGGATTTCGTCCTCAAATATCACCAATGCACACTGTTTCTCTTGGCTGTAGTGCACCTGGCTAACATGCTTAGGGGATGAAATCCACCTAGGGAGAGGCCAGGGGGTCCTCAAGCTACAGAAACTTTCATCCTCAGGCGGAACCTAAATATAAAGAAAAAGTCTCCTATATTCGTCTCTCTGCTGAAGCAGAATCTCACTTGAAAACACTTGGAGTGAGAAATGCAGCCTGTGCCCATCCTGCTGTCACACAGCCTGGTAAGGCTGCTCTGCTCACACAAAGTCTGAGCCTGCTGCAGAAGGTGACCAAAGATTTCCGCAGAAATGAGGTTTTCCTGGGTACTTCAGCTTGCTGCAAAGGTACTTTATGGCTTTATGTCATCAGTCCTGGTGATGGGGTTCAAGGGTGAGTGTGGGTAGTGAAGAGCAATCTCGAACACCTTCCCACCACGCATCATCCCTTCAAAAGAATACCTCATTCCAGGAGTGGGCCAGAAGCAAGTGAAAGTGTCAGGTCATGGGGATATGGAGGAGTCCAGGACCTGCAGCCTGTGAGCAGACCTGTTAGTCAGGACATGGGCAAGCAGTTAGGCGAATTTCAGTGTCCAGGGTAGAGCTGCCGGAGGATGTGCTAATGAAAACAGTATTGAAAACTCTTTCCTTAATCCACTTATGTTGACAGGACAGAGCACGGATGAGTTTTGTTAAAGAAATATCTTTCTAGACATAAATGGATTGACAAAATATAATTCTATTAAGAGATTATTGCAGCGCTTGAACAGCACTAATAATTGTGCTGTAATCTGAGGCACAAAGAGATTAGCAGGTATCTTCATTTCCCAGGCAGGTTGTCTGTTATTATATAAACATGTTCGATGTTGTTATATAAACTAAATGTTCATGTATTAAGAAGTAATTGTACTGCCTTGTCGGAGGGAGTCCTGGCTGGGAACTGCACACAGCCCAGAACAGATCCATCTAGAAAAGTAAATCTTGCAAGTTTTTATTCTGAGCATATGGGAACAAAATACATTCTTGTGCTGCATTGGGTGCCTCACCAGGGTGTTGTTGGGTGTGAATATTTAGGAGGAAGGGAGAAGAGCTGCTGTAGGGTGTGCTGGGTTCCCCATAGGCACAAATCCTCATTTCTCCCTAAGGAATTCCAAAATAATGTATGAACCTGTCCTAGCTGTGCAGATGCTGAAGATGCAGAGGTGCATGCGTGCCATGAGTGGCACCAACCATTGCCTGCTCCTTAGGCTGTCCCCACTGGTGCCTGAGAGGATGCTGAGGGGATGGGTAACGTTGCAGGTGGGTATCCGAGGTTAAGCCTGCAGAAATCCTAACTGTAGCCTTTGTCTGTCCTTTAAAATTGCTTTTCTCTCTTTTTTTCCTGCTTCCTCCCCTGCTTTGTCCTTCCTGTCTTCCAGCAACGTGGACACCAAGGAGCTGTGCGGTGAGTGCGGTCCCACTCTTGGGGCCAAAGCAATCATCATGTGCTTTGTGTGCTTTCAAAGGATGCATGAAACCCATTACAAAGCTGATGATGCCATGGTGGCTGAGCAGATGAGGGGTCTCAGCACTCCTACTGCTTTGCCCCTTATTCTGTAGAACATTGGCAAAGCTTTTCTTCATTTTCTTGCAACACAAATGGGGTCAGAGCTGAACAGAGCACCTGGCTCCTGTTCAATAACAAGATGGAATTTAATTTCTCGCAATGTCGTGGCTTCCAGCTCACTCTGAAGTTCAATAAACCAGTATCCATCTGCAATACCCACTATATGTTTCTCCTTAGGAAAAATTCTGTGTTTCCTGCAGGCTGCCTAAGGTGTATACCACCTCTGCTGCATCTCCCTTGGTTCCCAGAAATTAAAGGCTGAAAAGAAAATCTCTGATAATGTTTTGTCCCACACCTTGACCAGAAAGGGAATATTTCCTGCTGGGTTTCTGAAGGGCTTTGCCGGTGATGTGAGGTGACTAGTGCACAGGGCTCCTGCTGCTGACTCAGGTGTGGTTTTCCACGGATGTTTGATATTGGGAAAAGTTTCCTGTGCTCCATCTTTCTGGGAGGAGATAGGGAGTCAGAGGTCTGTGGCCCTGCAGAAGGCTCATCCATCTCTTCTCCTCCCTTCCCATGCCAGGATGCAGAAGAACATATAAAGCCACCTCGGCAGGTCTTCATCATTTACCTCCATCACTTTGCCATTAATTCCAGCCTTCAGGGGTCTGGCTGAGAGCACGTTGCACAGCCAGAAAGGCACTTGTTGGAGTGCCTGTGCCACTCCCAGGCAGTTAGTCATTATTCCCGGTACTTGTAAGACTTCTTTGTCCATCTGTAGGTCTGCCTGCACCAAGACATTGCCTTGGGTTTCTCTTCTCCCAGTGTTTTCTCTCCTTCCTTGCCTCCCTTGCCGCAGCATCCTGCAGGGTTTTGAGCATTCAAGACTGCAGCAGAGGCAGCACCTTTCAGCTGGTTATCCCCACTTGTTCTTGCTTTAGTATGTGAGATATGAAGCCTTTCATAAAATCCTTTTGGTTTGCTGGCAATATGATGGGCTAGTTCCCATCACTCCTTTCTCATTGTGTTAGGTCTCCTTGCCAGCTAACCAGAGAAACCAAAACCCAGCAGCTTGGACCATCAGCATTGCCAGGAAATGCAGGGATAGTAAAGTTGTTTGACCCCACTGTATGTTCTCAATCAGTTTGATAAAATCAGACAATCACAGCTTTCACCCACCTTCCTGCCTCTCCTGCAGATGAAGTTGTCAGGAGAGGATGGAGATAAACCCATCAGCTCCCCAGGAAGCCAGAGGAAGGATTGATCAGCATGAGATCCTGCCTAGATCTGTTATCTGCTGATACTTGCCATTGCCTGCAATTTATTTACTTGCTGCTCTTACAGGTATTAGTTTAAAAATGAAACTTCATTTTGGCTAAATGAAAGCTGTGGTCTCTCTTGAAATAGCTTGAGTGTTGTAAGACGATGAGGCATCTTAAAAGGGATTTCTTGACCCTGCAGCTTAGATGAGAAACTTGATATGGTTTAATCCACATCAGGTAGCATCTTATCAAGTTCTGCAACAACCACCAGCATCTAGACTGACTTAAGCATGGTTGTGTAGCTCTCAGAGGAGCTCCCAGTCAGAGCTGAGAGCACTTAATACAGCCAGGAGATGTGAGTACAGCTACTAAACTGTACCTGCCGCCTCTCAGTTTAAATGGAACACAGACATTGCAGGCAATGTTACAAGCCATCCAGCAAATTGAAGTGTACTTTGTAAATGGGAGATGCACATCATCCTGTTGCAGATAACCAGGACAGTGGGGAATGGCTTTGCTTCTCCCACACCAGTCCTGGATGGCAGTGATGCTCATCTCTTTAGCACTGATCCCATTGCTCTCTGCAGACTTGTAGGAGCAAGAACCATGCAGGATAGAAAGAGTTAATCTCAGGTGTTCATGTGGATAAATATGGCTAAGAGAGTAGAACTGAATACTTCGGTTAAGTCAACACTGTTCTCCTCCCAGGTTCTCCTTGGTCACTCTTGAGGGCTGTGCTTTGCCCACAGCCGTTCATTCTTTCTGAAAAGCTGGCTCCAGCTTTTTGTTTCAGCACTTACAAAAAGTCTTTACCCGCTTTTTCTCTGCTCAGTTTTTCTTTCCCAAGTAAAGTCATAACACAAACACACTCCAGTGAGAATAAGTTGTTTGGCAGCAAACAGCTGCTGTCAATCATGCTGTTACATTCCGATTTCTGCCAAAATCTTCTTCCCCTTGGATATGTTCTGGGGCTGTAAATAGCTATAAGCACTTCTAATTAAGCCAAGAGAACCTAATTAGTGGTGTTGTTTCCTGGAGTTTATATGTTGTTGCATTCCCCAGAGATGTCACCTCGGCATGAAGCTTCATGTCTTAGCACTAAGAATAGTGCCAATGACTTTTAAGGAACAGCTTTTAGTCACTCAGAAACTGGGTGACTTCACACGTGTGCTGCAAATTCACTGCAAACCTTGCTGCTGTGCTTCACTTCTGTTTCCATTTTGAAAAGTGAATTTCAGGAGTCCATAGTTCATGCATGAAACCACACGAGGACTCATACATGCCATAGAGCCATTGACTGCATGTGGACACACTGATTTTGGCTGTATTTTACATCAGTGAAGAGAGTCCAGCCACTGCATGGCAGCCTGGCACAGATCAACCTTCTCACAGGATGAGAATGGCAGAAACAAAGTGTGGACTCCCTCTTCATGGACAACATATGCTTTTGGGCCCAGCTTGCAGCTCCATTCTTTTCCTTTCAAGGCGTAGCTTGTTCTCAGAAGCCTGTGCAACCTGTGATTGTGAGCTGTGTTGCAAATGTGATGGGAATGTAGAGAAGGAAGTAAGGCTCACTTCAGCTCATATAAATTGGGGTGAACCTGGCAAGTATTTTGATGCTTAGAGTGGTGAAAACCCTCAGGGGAATGGAAAGGGGATTTCTTTTGAGACTTCTTCCTCCGTGTTGGCAGTAGGAGGGAGAGAGACAAGATTCAGTCAAATGCAGAAGTGGGCATGGAAATAGAGCACCTGCTAAGTTATTTTCAATTGGAGCTACTGTGCCTTACATCTCTTTTTACTATGGTCCCAAAATTCTCTGCAGGACAAGTGCTGACTTTGGCTCAGGATGCATATTGTAAAAAATACACTTGAAACAACCCTTTCAGATTTTTCTTTCCACCAATAAATAGACCTTGATGTAGTCTTGAAGCATTAAGTTACACCAATAGTTCCCATCATGTCCTTCTTGGTTTTCCCAGACTATTTTGCTGACCATATGGGAGACTATGAAGACGTCCTGGCCTCACTGGAAATGCTGAACCTCTCCATCCTGAAGGCAATGGACTACACCAAACGAGTGAGTCCTCCTTACTGTGCCTTGTCCTCTGCATGCTCAGAGCACTGATGCAAATGCTGCTTTAACAGAGCATCTAAATCTGAAGGTCTTTGTCCTAATCAACAGTGTTCTCTCCACATGCTGTCTCATTTGTGTGGGAAGTGGATCATCACAGCAACATGACAACAGTGGATTTTTTTGTGTTAACAGAGGATGATTCTTGAAAATCTTGGCCAGATTGTTAACCAAAGTGCCAATCACATGTGCATTATAGGCTTTGTGGCAGAGCACCATACCTTCTCACCTTCTTACTTTTTCTAGGTCTGACAGGCAGTCTTGGCTGTGCCACAGCTTACACTGTGTTGCCTGAAGAATGAAGGTACTGCAGCTCTCTTCAGACAACACAGCCTGTGTTGAATTTTGAATGCATGAGTTCTTGTTAGCATCATTAGGAGTGCTTTTGGAAACTTCACATTGTAGAGCTACAACTAAATACAGCTTCCATGTTGGAAGGTGTCCTGAGCTCCAGAAATTCATGTGTACAGCTGCTGTGTTAGAAACTAGAGGTCTGCATGGGGGACTACTGGGGAATAATGCAAGCACCAAACCTGAGACATAATGTTCTATTGTATATGTGCAGAGTACCCCTAGCTTCTTAAAAAATCCACCATGTACCTTGGTGATACTGTTAATAATGGACTGCTAGACAGTGCACTAATCAGTAAGAATATCAAAGTTTATTTATGAATACCTAGAAAAATCTAAGCTGATGTGCCAGATAAACATCCTGCTGAGAGGTGCACTATTCATTTGATGTCTTACCAGGAGGAGAGAAGTGCTTATAAAGATCTCGTTCCTTTTCACGCCACTTAGGAAAATAACTGGGCTGTATCACTGACATTTATTACCTCAGGATAGTAAGTCCTTCTCCCACTTTTACCTTCAATCATAATTGCATCATTCTTTAGTGCTGTGGCAAGACAAAAGTAGTCGTCTTCATTGTGAGCAGTAATGTGAAGCCAAGGAAGAAGGTTTTGCTTTTTCCAAGCACCTGTAAGGACTTTCCAATTCAACTCCAGCCCTCTTGAGTAATCCAAATTGAAATCTCCCTTTCATTTATCTTTGAAGCTAATTTATCTTAGAAACTCAAATTACTCCACATTAAAGATGTGATAATGATAAGAAGTTTAAGCATTTGGAATGGGAAGCAGCAAATTTCTCTCCCCTAGTTTCTGAGTAAAGATTCTGATTTTCTTGCTTGATCGAAATCTGTCCTTTTTACTGTTTGTGAGGAGGGCAGCACGGAAAGTGAAGCGGCATATTTCACAGGTTGATGTCTTGCCATAATAAACTAAAGGCAAAAGCCTTTGGCCAAGCACTGGCCTGTCTGAAGTGTTTGTGATTTTTTAATCAATATTATGAAAGGGTAAAAAAACCCAGAACAACAGTAATAGTTCATTTTTTCTAAGTTACTGAGTCTCTTAATGCCTCATTTATATTCATTATTAGCAAATTTTCTGGCAGTCAGATTTGTCAAATATGTATTTTAAATACATGTTAACAGGATAATAGATATCTCTGTAATTCACTCCAACTTGCTATTCATGACGTCTTCCACCATTGCTTTTTGAATGTGAGGTTAATGTATACGACCAATTTCTCCCAGTAATTTACAAGTGCAAGGCAGCTTATTCCCAGTTTTTAAATCGGGCATCTGGGGGTGTGGCTATTACCTTGCATTAGAAATCTGAAGCAGAAGTGGGATAGTTATTCATAATCCCTTCTTCCTCCTTGATTCAGCACCTGACCCTTCTTGGAACTCAAGGTCAGGTTGGACGGGACTTTGAGCTACCTGGACTAGTGGAAGGTGCCCTTGCCCGTGGCAGGGGATTGGAGCTAGATGAGCTTTAAGGTCCCTTCCAACCACAACCATTCTGTGATTCTATGATTCTTCATCTCAGATGCAGACATTTCCCTTCTAGATGGCTAAAGCTGCCCCAGCATGCCCTTATTACCCTGTTTTAACAGCCCATGAGGTGTGCTGCTCTTCATCATTTGGCAGAGTTTTTGCAAGCGAGCAAAAGAAGCAAGACTCCTTCACGGAAAGGAGCCGACAAAAGTATTTCGTAAGAAGCATCACTCCCTGCTGTGATTTTGTGAACAAAGTGGTACAAGCCTCATCACTGAATTATTCAAACGCAGAGGCTTTGTTCAAGTAAAGAACTGAAGCTAAAAAGAAAAAGCAACACCCCAAAACCAGAAAGTAAGCTGTTGTAGATGGGAGGAAAACTCCTCTCCAGCATTTAGATAGGACAGACTTCCAGGCAGCACCAGAAGCTTTTCCCAAGTGTAAACCATTAGTGCTTTTTTTTGAGACGGGAGATTTTAACACTGATTTCCCTAAAAAAAAAAAAAAAGAAAAAAAAAAAAAGAATTTATTTAGTAGACTTTTTGGTTTTAGTGTTGGAATTGCCAAAACAGTGTTAGAAGCTTCTGGGGATCTGAACCAATACAATCTTATGATGCAAAAGCCATTGTGAGCTCCCTCTTTTCTGATGGGTCTCTCTACAAAGGTCTCCTTCTGCTTCATCTCCTCCATGTGTGACACTGTAACCAAGGGCCTGTGCTGGCATCAGGATGTTTAAGAGAGACACACATATAAATGTATTTTTAGAAACACTGGATCAGGGAAAAGACTGCTGAAGCAGCAGGTTAGTAAAGCCAAGTGTGGTTTTGTGCCCTCCCATTCTTGATGCTCAAACCTGTTGCTGTCTCTGCAGCTTTTCCTCAAAGCCAGGTCCTGCAAAGGGCTTGGTGCTGATGCTGAGCACTGGGCTTGTGAACAAACTGCTTTATTTGTGAGAAGCTCCTGCTTCTCCATATTAAAATAAGCATTTCATCAGCTGGAGAAAAGTATTAAACATTTCAGAGTGTTCCTTATTCCCTTCTTTTCCTTTCTATTAAAGAAGTATTCAGTGCATAAGATAAATGAAGCCTAACCTTCTGTGTTGGCTTACTGATGGGAGGTGTCTGCTGACAAGAGGGGCTGGATAGCTGTGATGTTTAATGCTGTTTATATTTCTCACCTTAAAAATCACTGATTATTTCTTGCTCATAAAAAGAGAAAGCAGCAATTATCTCGTGCTGGAAATGCTCATAAAGTGTCGGCAGTAATTAGATTCAGTGGTGGAAGGTCTCATACAGCAAAACAAAGTCTGTCATTGTAATTATTTTCCAATACAATGCTGTCTGTGCTGTGTTGAAATGACTGCCAGTGATGATGGGAAATGCAAAGTTAAACTGGAGAGAAAGGAAATGGACTTTCAGGATCTAAAAAAAGCTGATGGTGGGAGATGTTCTTATACAGTAATTGTTTACTGGTTTATAGTGCAGTCAGCAGGTACCAAATCCAATGTGATTGTGAAGGATGTGGTCTGTATGTCTCGGTAGAAGGGTGCGTGGGGCACAGTGGTAGCTGGGGGAAAGAAGCCAGGTGGATGCTGTCCCTCCCCTTCCGTTATTGACT
This sequence comes from Psittacus erithacus, assembly GCA_009867235.2. Taxonomy (NCBI): domain Eukaryota; kingdom Metazoa; phylum Chordata; class Aves; order Psittaciformes; family Psittacidae; genus Psittacus; species Psittacus erithacus. The sequence goes on from WYDI02025983.1 coordinate 15,838, forward strand.
CCCTGCCTCGGGCTGTCCGCTCGATGCCTGCACCAGCCCTGCCAGCCCTGAGGGCAGTGCCTGGGGAGCTGGGAGGACAGCACTTAGGGTATGGTTACCACTGAACAGCACCCTTGCCCTGGGAAATGTTCTTTGGCTTGATTAAAAAAATCACATTTTGTGGGGTTTTGAGCCCAAAAAGCTCAACTAGCCCTGTTCCTGCTGAGTATGGCTTCCACTGCCACACTGGGTTGCTCCTGCTCCTTACTTTTTGCAGTACTGGTCATGGAAGCATTAGCAAGGCTGAACTTAAGTGGTGAGGAGAACTTTAAGATCAAACTGCAAAGAGTTCCCAAAAATACTGTTTGAGGAACGCACTCAAAGATGAAACAGCTCAGTTTTAAGATCAAATCATTCCTTGCTGGAGATGCTCCTGTTGAGCACCAAATGGGTCCAAGAAGTACTGGTGACTTGCATATGCCCTTTCTCAGCTTGGAAAGCAAAACAGCCCAAAACTGGAGGTGAAATTGCAACAGTCCTTATGCACATACTGGAATGAAATGGAGCTGATCTCTCTGGTGCTCATGAACATGGTGCGGGGAAAGGCTGCACTCTTGTGGTTCATCAAGAGCCAGGAATGGAGTCAGCAGGGCAGGGGAGGGAGTGCTGACAAATTCAGGGGGATTTGGAGACTGGCTTCAGGGAGGGGTGAGTGGCAGCAGGAGGTGTGGCTTGAACACCTGCAGGTGTCCCTGGACCACTCTTTCCTTGATGCTCAGCATCACCTTCAGTCCTGGAAGGGAATAAAAAGAGATGTGGAACTGTGTTTTACTTCTTATTTGCTTGCTGCAAGCTCCATTGCCAGTCTGTCACTTGCCAAAACCTTTTTTGTCTCATTTAATGGACCTGCAGTGGAAATATGACCAACTGGGGACACATTACAGTCCCCTGAAAGCCTTTTTAAGTCAGGGTCCCAAATACCATGTGTGTGTCTTGTGGACAGGCAGTGTACCCAAACCAGCTGCAAACACGTTTTTCCTGGGAAACCATTATATAGATGAGAGAACATGTAAATCAGAAAGGGAGAAGTGAGTGTACTGACCTTCAATGCCAGCTGCTGATGCTCCAGCAGCGCTAGGGGGCTCAGAAGTATATACATATGGGTGAGTAGGTCTGCATATGTTATTTCTGTGCTACAACTCACCCATCTTATCTCTGCCTTATGATATGTCATCACAGTGAACAGGAGATGCCGGTCTCAGTGGGAGATGCAGACCTCCTCTCCCTGCTGCTGGTGCCAGCGTGGCAGTGGGTCTCCTCCAGCTCTCAACCACTAGCAGCACACTGCAAAGGAGTGCTTGTTTGTGCAGCCACCAGTCTTGGATGCTAAAAATGATGGATGGCTTTTTTCTTGTTTTATAGTACAGTCCAGAGCAGCAACATAGAGTGCTCTCATTTGCATTCTTACCTGCCAAAATTAAGCTTGCCAAATATGATATTGCTCTTTTTTAATGATGACACCTCAAGATAAAATATTCAGTAGAATTAATTCTTAAAAGTTATCTTTTCCTCCCACCCTCCAGCTAATCCTTTATCTCATCTTTTCATTTAATTTGAGCTTGTTTTCTCCTGCTCTGCTGAACAAAGTTAATGTTCATATCAAGGTCTCTGAGGCTTCTGGAGCGGCAATTTGCTGTGTCAGGAGGCTGACAGCTTATCTCCTGGTACTTTGTACCTGGCTGACTACTGGGAGATCCTGCACATCTTGTCATCTCCCCCCTTAGAAGCATTTGGCTCTTCTTTAGGGGTCAGGATGTTTGCTAAAATGGCCAGTTTGTCTGTGTTAGGGATCTCAGAGCATTGTCTATCCTCATCCTTGCAGCACAGAGATCTGCCCCAATGGGGAGGAAGATGTTTTAAGGATTATTAGCTGCTTTTTTTCCTCTTTCTTGGATGGGTGATTTTATGATGAAGCACCAGCTTTGAAACACTCCTACAATGCAGTTCAAGATGTATCCAGAGTGAATGGTTTTGGATTAAAAAAGAAAGGAGTGGCATTGGGGCGGTGAATTGGTAAAGGATGAGACATCTTTCCATATCTTTTGAATGATACATTTCTGAACAATTTCAGTATCAAATTCTATAGCAAAAAAATGATGCAGATTTTGTGAAAAGTTATGGAACTTTTTAGTTCAATAATAATCTAACAGGAAACAAGGTATATTTAAATAAATGGTAAATGCTCCATCCCTGGCAGCATGCAAGGCCAGGTTGGACAGAACCTTGGTGACATGATCTATCTAGGGTGAAGCATAAGGGTTGGAACTTGATGATCTTAAGATCCTTTCCAATCCATACCAGTCTGTGATTCTATATTTATTTAGCTTCTCAGAAAGTATTTCTGCAAGTCGTCTCTGAATTTAAGAAATTATTTCACTGCAAATTAAAGCAAAAAGTGCTACTCCAGTTTGGCAAGAACTGGATTTTTCCCAGCTTCTCTGTTCAGAATCCAGACCAGAAAGCCAATTCTCCATGTAATACCATCCAGAGCCATTTCCTTGCCAGCCCCACAGGGCTGTGCATGAGATCCAGCCAGGCTGCCAGACTGCCAGGAGCACAGCGGGGCTGCCAGGGAGATGAATCTTAAGAAGGTTTCCCTTGGAGCTCATTTTAGATAAAGATGTTTATTCACTGCTCATCTGCTTGTCTGTTGTTGCAAAATTCATGTCCCTCTTCTTGCTCTGAGAAGGAAGAGCATCATCTTCCTGGAGCACTGTGTGCAGTTCTGGTGTCCTCAACACAAGAAGGACATGGAGCTGTTGGAGCAAGTCCAGAGGAGGCCAAGAGGATGATCAGGGGCTGGACACCTCCTGTATGAAGACAGGCTGAGAAAGTTGGGGCTGTTCAGCCTGGAGAAGAGAAGGCTGTGTGGAGACCTCATAGCAGCCTTCCAGTATCTGAAGGTGGGCTATAAGGACACCAGAGAGGGACTCTTCATCAGGGACTGTAGTGATAGGACAAGGGGCAATGGGTTTAAACTTAAACAGGGGAAGTTCAGATTTAATATAAGGAAGAAGTTCTTTACGTGAGGGTGGTGAGGCACTGGAACAGGTTACCCAAAGAAGTGGTAAATGCTCCATCCCTGGCAGTGTTCAAGGCCAGGTTGGATGGAGCCTTGGGTGACATAGCCTAGTGTGAGGTGTTCCCGCCCATGGCAGGGGGTTGGAACTAGATGATCTTAAGGTCCTTTCCTTAAGATTCTATGATTCTTTGGAAATCCTTCTCATGCTGCCCAGGCTCCAGCTCCCATGGACCCCCTGTTTCTTCCTCCTCCCTCCCATTTTAAGGCCGTTGCCCCTGGGATTAGATAAATAGTATGGTGAGAGGAATAAATCCACCAGACACCAGTGCTGTGGTCTTGACCAATAGCCCTGGAGCAGCTTTGAAGGAGCCAACAAAAGGAAAGGCAGGGACCACATCAACACATAACCAGCTGGCACAACCAGGCTGATCCTTCAGCAGCTTGACCATCCCACATTGTTACATCTGCAGGGTCTTTTGAGGAGGACCTGTTTGGAAAACAAAATCTGCACTTTCGTTGGAAAACTGAAATAAAATATGTATTAATTTACTGTCTTGTGGATACTAAATCCAACTAATTAGGAACTTGTGTGAAGGAAAAGGCCAATTATAGCTAAGGGTTCAAAAGTAGAGTGTTTGCGTCATTTTCATGTCTGTTCTTTGTCTGCTAAGTAAGTGGACAGGGTGCAAAAGTGCCACATGCCTCATCTATAGGTGACCTCAGGGGTTGTGCTGTATAGTGTATGCATGAGCCAACAGTTACCTGCCCTTCACATCCATGTGACAGCAACAGGAAATGATGGGATTATATTGCAGCAAGGAGATTTTCTAATGATGAGAAGGGGAAAGTCCTGTAATAAGTTGCTTGGGAAGGGTCCATGGCAGAAGAAATTCAGGACCAGACAAGGCAAGCATGAGCTGAGAAGGGTCAAACACCAAGTTTTATAAAAGGATGATTTTACAGCAAAAGGCTTCTAAACCCCGTGTGATGCCAATGACAAGTTTTTTTATCCAAGCAGGTGTCTCATTTGTTTTTTTTAGAGCCGTTTTGGGAAGGCTGAGGGTCTTTCATATGTTAATGCTTTCATTTATCAACTATCTAACTGTCTCTTCTTCTCAGGTTTCTTCTACTGATTATGTGCCAGGCAATCAGGTTTGGGTCTCCACTTTTGAAGGGATTTAGAGTTGCGAGGGGACGGAAAGGAGCGAGAGGCAGGTCTGAGTTTTATTCTAATTATAAGAAAATATCTCTTGGAAGGAAACAGCAATTATGAGCAATGCATTTAAATCAGCCACTCGGAAGTTACAGTGCAACGCATGCCTGGTTTTTAAAGGGCAGAGTAGGTGGAAGACAAACTGTCTGTCATCCTGGGATGAGGTTTGACAGGGGTGTTTCATGGCATGGCAACGTTTTGTTGTTGTTTTTTAAAATGGAGGGAAAGTGTGGATAAAACAGAACTGGCTTTGGTTTCTGCTTGAAAAGCCTCCTGGTTTTGGTGGCATTGGTCTGTGGGCATCTTTTGGCCATGGTTGGAGTTAATAAAAATTAGAGAAGCCATCTATGTACCCAGGCTTGGTAAATGTCAGCCAGTTTGGCTAATCTAACTGAAAACCACTGCTGGAAAGCCTCATTGGGCAGGCTGTAATGCAGCAAGGCAAAGGGAAGGTGTAGGACTGTCAGGGAGGGAATATCTGGGAATCATAGAATCATAGAATAGTTAGGGTTGGAAAGGACCTTAAGATCATCAAGTTCCAACCCCCCTGCTCTGCTGTGTATGGATGGCACAGACTCATTTATATTTTGCATCCTGTAGCCTTAACAAGCTAAATAGTGACCTTTAAAAATGCCAACAGAGAAGCTTTGAGATGGTCAACAACATGGAAAATCTTTTTCAGTCATTTGATACCCACAGGAATACTGGCCATGAGTGCCCAGTTTTAGGCATTAGTTTGCAATGCCTGGTAAGGGATGCTTGACTCTGGTGTTGGCAAGTCCAAGCAGTCAATGGCCTCAAAATGCCAGCTGTAATTTGCACAGGTAACACATCCCAAGAGAGTTTCCCTTAATCTGTGCCAGAATTTGGGTAGATTTGGGGCAGATGCATATGGAAATGGAAAGCTGGAAGAGCCATGGTGGGGCTTGGAACAACCTGTGCCACAATGTGTATTCCCACTGCATGTGGGAAGGTACATAACAGGCACATAAAAAGCCTGTGATGTGAGGAGAAGAGTGGGATTTGGGGCCTGCACCTCAGCCAAGTGACCAGAGGACCCAGCACTGGGCAATATTTTTCACAATTACCTGTGGCTAAAACAAGTTGTGTTTTTCCCACTCCTTCCTTCTCTCATTTTTCAGTGTCTCTGGCTCATGCTCAGTTTGTCAAACAGTGACACTTCCCAAGGCTGTCCTGAGAGCTATCCCCTGCAGAGATCTCAAGGCCATCCTTTCAACTGGGCTGTTGCATTTGCTTCTCGCTGCTGATGCACAGAGCCACCCATTTGCAATAGCAGACATCAAAGCCAGGTGGCTGGGCAAAGTCTAGCCTTGAACTAATGGACTAGCTGAATGGAAAAGAGCAGGTTTGGAGATGTGCCCCTCATGAGCTTCTGGCACAAAGCAGTTTCACTGAGTAACAATTATTATATTATCTCCATAAGTATTTTAACTTCTCAAGCAAAGCAAGGAAGAAATGACTCTTCAGGGTGGAATTTGTAAGACCAAACCTCATTAAATTTCCCTAGGACAGACAAACAAATGTTTTAATAAGACAATGGGAAGGATTCCTTTGGAGCTGGTCTGCTTAATGAGTTCGTTTTCTCAACACCAAATAAGACATTTGCTAGAGGAAAGCCTGAGGGGTTGCTGAAAAGCCTTTTGAGCACACGTTTCAGATCCAACTATTGTACTTACTGGCCTGCCGAAACACATCAGATCTTCACAGGCACCCCAATATTCCTCTGCACCAGCTGGCATAGCTTTGTACCCAGCATCCACCCATCCAATGAATCCCAATGTAGGGAGTTAAGCTGATTTAAATGAACATGGGAATCACCTTCATGATTTTTTCTAAATTTGAACCAAGTTGATAGGCAGTTAGGTAATAAAATCCCAACATTTAACTATGCATTTAACTCTTGCAAATGTCCTTCAGAGCCAGTCCATGTGATGGGACAGTACCCAGCATCACCTGCACCTTCATGAACAGGATTTTTCAAAAGAGGCAGGCTCCCATGCTGGGGAGAACAATCTGTTCACATGAGGTACTGGAAGGATTGATCAGGAAATTGTTTGGTGGCATTTGCAGGAGACAGGCTGTAGGGTCTTGGAGAGCAGCAGAAAAGTGGAGGTACATAGCAGCATGTTACTGCATTTATTTGATGTATGGATTAAAATGGAAAAAAAGGTGGTGTACTCTTCACACCTCTGGATAGGAAGCTGAGTGGGATAAACAGCATGGGATAAAATCAGTTGATGGAATTGGAGCATCCCTTGGGATGTGAAATGTAATCTGGGTGACTATTAGAAGATGACAATGCAGTGGTGTTTTGGATCCTGCTGGAAAGGGACATTAAAGGGAAATTAATTGGAGAAGCAGTGAGAAATGTGGGTGCAGACCCCACCTCTGGCCACCTCCATACTTGCATCCAGCCCCCATGCTTGGCTGGGCGAATCATGTCCCAGAAAACCTGCAGTCTTCATTAAAAGAATAATCCAAGCAGGAGCACACACAGCTTCACATTTAGCAGCAGCAACTCCCAGAAGCCTGCAGGTCTATATTAAACCCATGAGGAAGGACATAGTCGTGAGACTATGAACAGCCGTCCTCCTCTAAGGCAGCAATCAGAGCAGTGTTGGGTATAAGAGTTAGCCTGTAATTATACCAGAGCTTGCTTGGTCACCTGGCTAATATATTTATGCCTTCATCAGCGGCAAACTGATAGTTGAAGCCAGGCATTTGCAAGGTAGGGAGCAGCTGTGGAAGCATAGGAACCGCAAAAGAAATTGCTTCTGATCCCAAATGCAGTATGTCTTTGCCAAAGAGATATATTGATTTAATACATCCTCCTTAGGCAGAGTGTGGACAGCGGAAATGTATTTAATGGTAAAATAATTGCCTGGATGAAGGGACAGATTTGGCCTGGTGTGGGGCAATTTTCAAGAGTACTAGCAAGGAAGAGGAAGGATGGGGTACCCTGACAGTGAATTTTATACACTGCCTATACAGACTTGCTCAGATGTGATATGTATGAGTATATATATAATATAGTGCTTAGAAAGAATACACACATCTATGTATATAGTGTATACTGCGTGTTCTGAACAAATCGTATTTTCTAGGCAGAGCAGAGGTTGCTCAACTATCCAAGAATACTTGTGACTGCATCCACATTTTTTTCCCACTCTCTAATTATCATCAAATGTTTTCTTATCATTCCCTTGGCTCTGTTGCTGTTTATGGTGATGCCTATGCCTCCCACAGAAGGGTTTGGGTGCTGTTCTCCACCAGCTGCCACATCCATGGTCCCAGACTGCCTGTTCATCACTGTGCCTGTATACAGTGTATACAGAGGAAAAACTGGGCAGGACCTGTCAGGAGATGTCTGATGCAGAGCATCAATCGCTGCCCTCCTTATGTCTTCCTCCCTGACACACAACAGTGCTAGAGCAAGCAGCTGCAGGAGATCATGAATACAGCACACTGCATGGTAGTTTGATTCAGCATCATTGTCTGGCGATACTCATCACATCATATGTGTCCCCCAGAAACACCATGGTTGTGAGGGGGAAGGAGCAAGGTTTTCTGTTAGAGACAAGTCATTAACTGCCACATTAGTTTAATGTTCAAGAAGCCATCAAGAAATTCATGCTCCTTTACCAAATTAGGGGTGAGAAATCAGCTCTGTGTCCAGTTTCCTCAGAAGTGTTTTTCTTCATCTCATTTTTCTTTTATGATTTAATACAGGAGATAAAGGTCCTCCAGATTCTTGCAGAGCTGCTCTGGTTGCCATGGAAATAACCTTCATTAATTGCTTCACCATAATTCAGGAATAATTTGCGCTGGGGAGCTTGGGATACTCATGTGCTGCTGCATGTCTGATAACTGGTGGTGCTGGGACCGCCTCGGTCTCACCCCTGAGTCTGGTGATTGCCAGGGTCATGCTGGGAGCAGAAAGCATACATCCTCATGTCATGGAACCAAGTAGATGAAGGTCCTGGAGAAGTCCTGTGCCAGGAGACCCCTACGCAGGGGTTTGTCTGGGCCACATGCTGTCCCACCAGGCACAGATGGGTTGGAAAGAGTCTGGGAAAAAGTGATGTTAGTAAGTTTGGGTTTAGAGGAGCCTTTCTTTTTTGTCACAGCAAGTTTATTCAGCTCTGATGCCAAGTGATTATCTTCAGCCAGACCTGGTGTGGCTTGGTCTTGGTCTGGTTGGGCTGGGGTCAGATGAGTTGGGCTGGTGTTGGAATGGTGTTGGGCCAGTGTTGGACTAGTTGTGCCAGTGATGGTCTGGTTGTGCCAGTCTCCTGCCTCAGCTGATTGGCTGGCAGGAGATGGAGAAGCAGGACCATGCCTTGGAAGAGCACAGCAAGGCTCCGCTGGGGAAGGGACTCCGGGTGCTTTAAGTAGATCAGCTATGCTGTTAATACATTTTATCAAGTGTTTTCTGTCTTGAGAGGGTTTGGATTACCCCAGAAGCTTCTGTTACTAGAACAGCTTGTCCTCTTCCACCAAAGCTCCCTGGGAGCAGCCTGTCTCCTGGTGAAGGCATTCCCACTGCATCCTGCCTTTGGCCTCAGATGGACAGAACTTTCCTTTTCTATCTCTTCAGAAAAAAACTCTAATGTCAAAATATGCCGAGGCTCTTGTGTCACAGCTGGTGGGCCCTGCCAAAGCTTTCTGCCACTGGCTTGAAGGCATCTTTATCTAGCAGCTGCCTGGGAAGAGCCATGTTAAAGGTCCCAAAACCACTTTCACTTTAGCACTGAGTCATCCATACTGCTGTGGGTTAAGGCACTAAATAGCATGCTATTTAGTATATATATATATATATATATATATGTATATGAGTATAGCCCTCAGAGTAGGGATCCAAAACACAGGAGGGGGCACTTTTCATGCCTGCACCTGCTGTGTCTTGTCCTGCAAGGCAACGGTAGATTTAAGATCATGGTGAAGTGAGCAATGATGGGCTTTGGGTAATTGCCTTTTTTTGTTGCTCTGTTTATAGATAAATAAATGATGTGCCTTGCTGCCCACACTGCCTCTTGTCACAGCCTCTACAAGTGTGTCCCAGGGCTGATGGATACTGGAGGGCTGTATGCTGGGTGACCTATGGGTATTGGAAGATGCTTCCTGTGGGGTGGGAGAGCACATCCTCCTGTGGCCCTTATGGCTGGGGACACAGCTTGTACATGGCATGTGATTGGATGGATGCTGCACCACCAGTGGTGCTGGGTGGTCAGTGCTGAGTCTCTCCATTCACACTGTCTTTCTTGGCAGGTGTATGAGAATGGCAGCAACGTGGACCAGTTTGTGACCCGCTTCCTGCTGAAGGAGACAGCGAACCAGACCCAGTCACTGCTGAGCTCTGTGGAGAGTGCCGTGGATGCCATTGATGAGCAAACCAACCCTGCCAGGTCTGCAGCATCTCCCGCCCTCCACTTCCAGAATGGTTCTGGTGCAGGGAGTGGAGGGAGAGGACAAGGATGATTTTGTGGGATGAGAGAAAATGCAGCAGATGGTGTGCAGGAAGCAAAAGGCAAACAGCTGCTTTTCCCTTTGTTTTCCTGTCACATGAAATAGGGGTAGGGGAAGAGATTTCCTCGACCCCTCATGTTTGATCTGTCTGTCAGTGCCCCTGGAACGCCCAGACCCTTGTGCCTAACCAGTGTCAGTGTCCTGTTATAGGAAACCTTCACTGAACAGTCCTGCTGGATGGGAGGGCAATTCAACCGACTTATTCAGGGAAACATGCCAACAGCATCAGGGGGTCTTCTCACTTTATGTTACCCACTGTCAGCAACTTCTGGCACCGACAAAGGACTAACACTAGCAGTTTATGGAATAACACTCTTTATAAATATAAAATCGTGACAAATCAAGGTTTGTGATTGCTGGTAATGGGGATTGTCTGCAAAACCGATCAAAAACTGTTACAAAAACAAGTGATACGCAACTATACTATAATCATTAATAACAGCTAGCGTGAGTTGGTTAGCATGCGTTAGATAAAGTTCTTACTCAATAGGCATCCATATGGGGTAGAAGACAGGTTCAGCCCATTGACTGATTCCAGAAGTTACAATGGAATCTTCCCTATCTTCCCCCCTCTCTCATTTGCTTTTATATTTTTCCTTACTCTCAGGTAGAGCTTGAGTGGCTCCAGTCATTCATTCTTCTATTATTGATGGCATTAAATTCTTTCACTTCTCATTTAAAGATAAAGATGATAAAAAGTTTGAAGTGTGTGATCAGTAAGGGATGGTCATACCTTGAAGGTGGGTAACTTTGGGATGGAGGTGTGTGTTAGTATTATAATGAGATCATAATTAGCAAGGTTCACCTAAGGGAAGTGATTTCGCCACAGTTGCTGGCTCAGCAACATACATCAGCTCTTGTATTTCCCATCTGACAGCTGTTATGTGGCTTATCAGCTGCATGGTACCAAGTTTGCAGTCCCCAGTATGCAGGGAGTACAGCAAAGCCTGGCTGTGCTGTCTCCATTCCGCTCCACCCTCCATTGCTCCTCTATGATAGCAGGTTGTGTTTCCTAGGGAACCACTGTGGAGTAGATTCCATGCACAACAACTGTCCTGAAAGTGGCAACTTTCAGGTTGGTTCAAGGGGTATTTTACCATAAAAATTTTTCTATAATGCTGCAACTTCTGTTAGTTTTCTCCTGCAGCAGCAGTGATTTTGGCACACTCCCTTCCCAGCTTCTTGAGAGCTCTTGTGGCTTTCCTCCACCACTGTGTCCTGCCTTGTCCCTTACTCTCCTGCAGCCCTAAAGGTCCCTCTTGACTTTTTTACCTACGAGCAGTGCAGGGGCAGATGCAAACAAGGGGTAGCACCCTGGTGTGCATGGGGCTGCTTCTACAAGCAAATCCACTGGTCCCATTCATGGCAAAATGTGGGCACCAGCAGCAGGGTGGCTGTGTCTGGGGTGTACTGGGGACAGCACATTCAGTGGCTTCCCATGGCAGAGATGCTGTCCCTCCTGCGGGGCACCCAGAGGGTGAAATCCACAGAGGCAAAAGATGCTTGTGTGCTGGGGATAGGTACCATGTCCTCAGGTCCCATGCGAGGGGCCATCCCCATCCCAGCAGCCTGGTATGTGCTACCAAGCTTAGAGAAGGCAGAGCAGAGAGTTCCAAGCTTTCTCAAGTGCTGCAAGAGCTAAAATATAAGGGGTACCTGGCATCATAACCCAGGTGGTCACTTGGTATCACTGTGTCACTCACTTCCCTATCATCGGCTGTAACCTGGACAAGTTGCCATGGAAACCATTCACCATATGCTGATGAAGTGAATCCTGCTCCTATTGTACTTGCAGACCAGGAAGCCATGGGGTGCTCAGGGGGATGCCTTGGCTTCCCCAAGCCACATGGAAATCCCAGCTCCCTGCTGGGACACTACAGGGGCTGATGTGCCCAAATGCTTCACAGTAGCCAGGTCTTGGTGTTTTGGGTTTTAACGTCAGCAGCAGTTGCACCCTGGACAGGCAGCACTGAGCTGCTCTCACTGGAGCTATTGCTGCCTGGGGACAGCAGTGAGACCGTGGGCAACTCTGGTGACATCTTACCAGCTTTCTTAGGAGGAATGCTCTGGTTTTCATCCAACGTATCACTTTCTTCTCTCCATTTTGAAAAGAGACCGTGTCGAACTTTATACAAAAAAAGTAAAAGGGAAACAATGAGGAGAAAACAAGCCCAATATAAGACGCAGCAATTAGAACCCATGAAAGACTTTGCTGGCTGTTATTTGCTGATGTGTGGGCCCAGTTCATAATAAGTAGTATTGTACTTGCTTTCTCATGGTAGTAATAGCAAAAAAACCCACTACCAGACCCACAAAAGATGATCTCATGTATCCACATGAAGACAAAGAGGTGGCCTAAAAAGCACCAAAATAAAGGGCTGTAAAATTAAGTACAAAGGCAGATGTCCAAGCCTGAGACACCTCATTAAATTGTGATTAAAAAGAAATCTCTGTCTGTTATCGCCTGATTTCCTGCCTATTGACAGAGGATTATTCAGTGCAGGCAGGGGGATTATCACACAGTCTGTAGCGATAGGGATGTTCCTGCCGTCTTTATCACTGTTCTTGCTTCCCTATCTTGGGAATGCTCTTCAGGACCAGATCTGCTCGTCGTGTTCCCATGTGCATGGTCAAGTCTCCACCAGCTAATTTTGGGGGACAACAGCAGCCCAGACCTTGCACCAAAGGAGCCAGCTGAAATTGCTCAGGGTAGACAGGGAAGGTAGAGAGGACACCCGGCTGCTGCACTCCAGAGGAAGCTGGGTGCCTGGGGTGGGACAGGAGGACAGGACAGTGCTGGCCAGTGTTGCACATATTGACTCCTGGCACTCAGCATGTTGTCTCCAGTGTGAGCTGCATGGCTGGCAAGAAATGCCAAGAGGAGTCAGGCTCCCAGGCACCTCCATAAGCAGGCAGGCAGCGCAGAGCAGCAAAGCAGCTCTTGCTAGAAGGAAACACTGAAAACCCTTTGAGAAGCTCAGCCTCTGCAGCTCAGGCTTCCCATTGGTGGAGGAGGAAGGAAAGAGAGGGTCGTCCTACCCAAAGCCCACTCCCATCCATGTTGCCACACAGGGATGGCAGCTACAAACCCTTGCAGGGATGGCAGGTCTTAGCATCCTCTCCGGTTTGCAAATGAATGAGGGCCTGGGGGACCACTGAGTGGTCATTGATGACTCAGGGGTATGTGCATGCATGAGCTTGTGTGTGTATATACACACACACATACGTACTTTTCTCCAAGGGGTGATGCACGATGACCCAGGCAGAATGGGCTTTGTAGGCCCAGAAGAAGAAGAAGCAGCAAGTTGGAGGAGTTGCTACAGTGAATATTTCTCCATTCTTTAGGAGAACTAGAGCCTGTTGGTGGGATGTATGTCAAGCAGCCATGACAACCACTTTTCCCATGTGTTCATAGCCAAAGCCACCCAACGGCAAAACCAGCCCCACTAAGCTGCAGCCAGCTGCCTGGACACAGCTACAGGTGCCCCACTGTTGTGGTGTCTGTCTAAAGGAGTAAATATCCCTGTGGGCTGCAAGAGATGGGCAGCTCTAGTGTTTCCTAAGCAGGAAAGAAAAGTGATGGCTGCTGGGAGCAGCCTGCTGATGCTGCTTCTAATGCTGAAGGATAGCACTGGAAGGAAGGCTGTGTTGCGTGAGCACTGCTGCTCTCCAAGGAGTCTGGAGTTGGTGGCAGAGGTGCCGAATAGGATGCTCCAATGTCAGCTCCCTGGGACTGGCTTACACTGCACTGTATGTGCCCAGTTCTGACCCCTATGACGGCCTGTGTGCTCTCTGGTTGCAGGCACTACCCCAGCAAGACAGACCATGGTCTGATGGAGACCTGGTACGACAGCCCTGTGCCCAGCTGGATGGTCCCCAGGGAGCAGGGGAAGACCTTCCAGAGTGGTAAGTGATGGCTGCTTCCAGCTGCACTCACAGCCTGGGGTGACTTTGAATGCTCAGGGAAGGAAGCTGCAGACCCAGCATCATCATGAAGGTGGTGCTAGACTTCCCTAGAGGGCAGCAGGGCTCTCGGGGTGCCCAGGGGTGCCTCTCTGGGAGGCAGAGAGGAGGTGGAGGCAGGCCACTCCATCACTGCCTCCTGGCTCCACACAGGTTCCCCTGACACCAAGGTGGAGGGGCTGGAGGGACAGATCAACAGGCTGGCTGAGCTGATTGGCAAGCTGGAGGACAAGGTAAGGGCCAGCATTTCCACACATGGGGCTGTCCCTGGGGCCCACAGCTCCCTGTCCTGGTTAGCACTGAGATGACCAAGAAATGGCCATACCAATCCCTGTCCCATGGCGTGCATGGTGACGGGAGCTGGGTGGATGGTGGTGGGGTTGGAGGTTACTACATCTGATGAGCTGATGGCAGCTATTGTGATGTGGAAGGATTAACTGTGAGTTTATTTAAACAAGAAAAAAACATAAGGAAGAAGGCAACATCTCTTGCAGAGGCAGCCTTACTCCGCCTAGAGACTGAAAGAGAAAATGTTAGTACGAGAGATGTTTCAAAAATCCTCCTGGTTTGCACTTTCAGAGTGTAAGGAGGCAGCAAAAAAGTGGTGCTGTACACAGGGGCTGAGAGGTGCTGTGAAGGGTGAGGGCAGAAAAGTGTCAGTCATGGTTGCCCAAGGAAATAGAGTGTCCCAAGGGCTGGGAAGGCACAAGTGGGCACTAAGAAGGGACGGTTTGCCTATCCCAGGGACAATCAGGGACTGAAAGGTGATGGCTGTCTTGGGGCTGGTGTGAGGATATGGTGGCGAGGATGCTGGCTGCTTGGGGAGCTTCTGCAGAGGGTCCTAATGGAAGGGGCACATGGGTCTCAGAGCCCTCCTTGCAGAGAAGGGGGCACAGCCCATCACATCCCCAAGCACTGGGGACAGAAACCCCCCAGCCTGGGAGGAACACACAACCTCAGCCCACCCTCCCACTGTTTTTCTGCCTTAACCAGACCCTCTGGTTTGACCTGCACCAGCGGCTGTCGGACAGTGAGAGCGCGGCTTGCACGGTGAGAGCACCCTGGGGTGCTGGGGTGTCCCTGCAGTGTGGCATTGCCCTTGGGGTGGGAGGTGTCACCCTGTTTTGAGGTGTCTCATGCTGCTGTGTTTTGGGGGCCCGGCAGTACCTCCTCCTGGTGCGGGATGAGATGACGGTGTCGCACAAGCACCTGAGCGAGTTCTGCAGCTCCCTGAAGCAGTACCTGAAGAGTGTGGCCGGGGAGCGGGACTGCTTCCAGTGCGTACCACCAGCAGATGTGCATGGGGGACAAAGCGGCATGGGGGGTGGGCACAGGGGTGTCCAGCTGCCCTTGCAGCAAGGGGCACTCCACCAAGTGAAGGGCTGAGGCAAAGCAGCCAGGATTTGGGGTGCAGTGATGCTCAACCACAGAAACCCTTTTGTGTGGGGCGATGTTTTGAAGGGGGAGTTCCCCTTCACTGGGGCTGCTGGGGCTGGGGTCACCTATCGGGGGCTGCAGATGCTGAGAGGGGAAGGGGGAAGGATGCCCCATTGTTTGGGGCTCACCCCTCTCCTCACTCCTGCCAGCGTCACTGCGGTGAAGCTGCCTGATGGGGTCACCTTCATCGTCTATGAGTTCTGGGAGACTGAGGAGGACTGGAAGAGGTAGGGAAGGGGTAAAAAAAGTCGGTTTGGGTGGGGTCCTTGGCTGTGGAGGGATGTTGGAGCTGCTGAGCCCCAAGATCTGTCCCCTGTCTGATGGCAGAGGTGAGGATATGTCTGTCTGTCTGTCCTAGGGCTGTCACTGTAAAGGGTATGAAGGGCTTGGGATGTCTCCGTGCATGTCCCACCTGGGGATGCCTTTGGACATAGGGGATGGGAGGGAGGTCTCACTGTCCTAAGCCATGGCAGAATGCTCTGCCCGAGGGGAGGGTGAAGAAGCTGCTGTCACCCAGCCCCTGCCAGAGGTGAAGGGGTGGCAGAGGGCTGGGATGGTGATTCAGTGGGACGCTGTCACCCACTCTCTCCCGCACGGGTGCAGGCACCTGCAGAGTGCCACCTGCAAGGGCTTCCAGCACGTCAAGGTGGACACGCTGAGCCAGCCCGAGGCCATCTCCAGTGTGGCTGTGCCAGGTAGGACGGTGTCTATCCCATGGGGTGGGCACAGGTACCCCAGAGCAGCCGGCACCACCACCAGTGTGGGGAGCAGGGGTGGGGGGGCAGGGTGACACAGAGCTGGACAGGGCTGACCCTCTGGTCCTGTTCCCCTGCAGCTGCCTGGTGCACCCTGAGCCGAGAGTGACCGCTGGTGCCTGCCCTGCTGTGGGGTGGCCAAGACCCCTGTGTGGGTCAGTGTGACCTGTCTGCAGTGAAGGAAACCCCTGTGTGTGTCCCCAGCGCCCCATAGGGTCCATGTCCCTGCCCCCCCCCCCCCCCCCCCACCCCCCCCCCCGGGGCCCCCCCTCCCGGGGGGGGGGGGGGGGGGGGGGGTCTCCCCCCCCAGGGGGTGGGGGGGGGGTTCCCGGCGCCCCAGGGGGCGGGGGGG
>WYDI02025983.1:32175-47081 GCA_009867235.2 Psittacus erithacus
GGGGGGGGGGCCTCTCTGCAGGGAAGGAAACCCCTTTGTGTGTCCCCCGCCCCCCCGAGGGGCCCAGTCCCCCCTCCCCCCCCCCCCCCAGCTACCCCATCACCTGGGTCACCTCTTTCTGGAGTTGTGTGGGCTGTGGGAGATCTCCCCCCACAGGGTTTGGAGGAGTGTTTCCCAGTGCACAAGTGTGCAGGTAGTGGCAGCTGGTGATGAGGAACAAGGAGTGAGAGCAGGAGGCCAGAGGCCAAATGCCCCCTGGAAGGTAAACTGGGGTCCCTGCTAATCCCCAGGGGAGAAGGCTGTGCCTGTAGGGATAGGGACCCATGACAAGTGGGGGAGGTGGTCAGGGTGGTGGTGAAGGCGTGCCCCTTAGTCCTGTGAGGTGTGGGTAGTCCCAAGGGGTTTCCTTCATGGTGGCAGTGGGTGCCTTGTAGATGTGGGGATCAATGCCCCCCTTCCTGGGGTCTGTACTTCTGTCTGTGTGCATGTGAGGAGCTCACTGCTCATCCTATCCCCAGCCCACCTTGTGTGGGGGTCCCTTGGGGGGGGTGCGTGGCACAAGGCCCTCACCAATTCCCTCTCCTGTCTTTATTAGCCTCTGTATAATGGGGATGGTCATGCCAAATAAAACCGTGATGAGATCCAGCGGTGTAGCTGTGCCGAGGGCATGGTGGGGGCGTCATGCTGGGAAGCACGATGAGGCTGGTCCATGGTCCCTCAGCGCAGCAGCCCCAGCACGGCCAGGGCAGCGCTCTGCCCACAGACGAAGGCACCACCGAGCACGGAGAGGACACCCCACGCGATGAGAGCTGCCCTGTGGGAACATGAGCAGGGGCTGAGGGACCAAACTGACTCCCAGTAACATGCACCCCCCTGAACTCCCATATGTGGAGTCTTCTGTGTGGTCTCAGCCTCCTCTGCCACGCTCCTCTGCATCACGGATGGCTGAAGACCCCAGCACCCCCTCCGGCGCATCCCCACTGCAACGACACACACCACTTGGTCAGAAGCCTGACAGCACCACCAAGAGACCATCCTCGGTTTTGCCTGCACCCCGCGGCCCTGCCGAAGGGGCACAGGGCACATCTGCCCCCTCACCCCATGCTCAGGCACAGCCACATCCACACAAGCTTCACATTCCCCCCACCCCATTGCCACATGTCCTTTACCCGGCTCCATCCCAGCCCTGTGACCTGTGGGCCTGCACCTCCCTGTCACACTTTCCCCAGGTGCACGGCCTCTGACCAATACCAAGCCGTTGGGATGTAGCACTCACCCCAAACCCTGCTGCTGCTCCATCGTGGGTTCATCAGCACTGTGCGCCATCCCAAACTGCCTCAGGCAGGCTGGGACTGTCCCCTCACTGTCCCCATCACCCTGGCTCGTGTTGTCCCCTCTCATGGTGATGGCACTCTCGGGGTCACACTCTGGTTGGTCTGCCTGATGGACCTCTCCAAGTCGTTGTTGCTCACCTTGATGCCACTGCTCACTGCCTATATTGGTCTTTCAGTGTTTTGGCATCCCTAGGGCACCCTCCCACCTGCCCAGATAGCCATGCTTCTCCCAGTGCACCTTCCTGGCAAGACTCCGAGGTCCTGGGGTGCTCCCACCAGCTGCTGTGTGCGACAGGACCGCACACACGTCACCTCCATCCTCACTCAGATTCTGCTGCTCCCCCAGGAGTACAGACACACTTGGCACACGCCTACCCCAAAACTCACCAGAAACATGCCAGGTTCCCCTGACATGGGCTTCTGCAGCCTTGGAGCACCATGGCCTTCTGACCCCCACCCAAGTCCCCACTGCGTGCTTCAGTGCATTTAAACAGTGCTGCAAGGGGTTTGGTATCCAGACACATCCCTGATCCCTGTGCACATCCCTTGTACCTAGGCACAACCTCATTCCTGGGCACACCCTTGGTGCACAGGCACATTCCCAATTTATGGGCACCTCCCCAGTACTTCGACTCAACCCTGGTACCCAGCCACATCCCATGTGTTGGAACACATCCCTCCATACCCACTCTTCAGCCCCACCACAGGCTCCTACTGTCAGTGCCCACAGGTGCCCCAAATCCGCCTCCTCATAAGACTCCTCCTGCCTTGTCCAGGGTGACCCCAGTGACCCTTCTGGAGCCATGGATCATAGGATGCTGTCCCCCTGCCCTTCCCCACCGCTCCCAAGTGCGCAGACACTCACTTTTTGCGTGGCCCAATGGTGCGGATCCCAGTCATGCACACCAGGCACAGCCCTGCCACCAACACATAGGCTCAGCTCCACCACCCGGTACCCCTCACCCAGGCCCCGCAGCAGTGTCCCCATGCACGTGTCCCTGCACCCCAAAATGGGGCCAGGATGGACTACCCATCACCACCACAGCACCCACCCTGCACCAACAATGCTTTTGGCACCAGCATCCTTCCTCTGCCTCCCACTGCTCACTCTTGCCTGGGAAGATGAAGATGAAGAAGGCGCTGATGCCCCCAATGAGCTCAATGACCTTGCCGATGTCTGGGACAAAGAGGGCAATGGTGAGGGTGGTAGCCATCCAGGTGACTGTCAGTGCCACCCGGCTCCGCTGCTCCTGCGCCTCTGGCACTGCCACAGCTCTGTGCTTGGGGGTCACCCACACATCCCGCACCACTGACCTGGGGAGGAACAGGGAGGCTGATAGCACCCGGTGGAGCTGCATGGGCCAGAGCATACCTGGCTAGCCACCGCCTCTTTACCTGCCCAGCAGCACCACAATGGGGTAGATGGTAATGATGGAGACACCAAAGAGCAGGCGGGCGACAATGACAACTGGGTCGTTCCCTGGGTAGGACATTAGGACGTCAGGTGCCACAGATTCACGGAAGGTCAAGTAGCCATAGATCCCTGTCAAAGGAGCAGTGGGTCTGGTGGTCATGAGGAGAACAGAGGAGCCCCGAGAAAGATGAGGACAAGCGGGAGGAGGAGGAGGTGAAGGTCTCTGGTGCTGGGGTTACCCGTGAGGGAGTAGATGAGCAGGCAGATGAGCATGGAGACTATGGAGACAGCAACCCAGTTGGAGAAGCTTTGGTTGCGCATGCTGCTGTAGATGGCCACGCAGGCCTCGTGGCACTGCAAAGCAAGGAGGGGTGGTGCTGGGGCCTCATGCAGGGACAACCCCCACCCCCAGTGCCTTCTGTCCCACCCAGGGGTGCCCTGTCCCACTCTCACCCATCCCCAGGGGCTTCTGTCCTGCCCTGCAGCCACCTCTGGACACAGAATAGGTCCCCTTCCCTGCAACCCCCCTGCAAGGAATAGTGTCCCACGGTCCAGGATGCTGCCAGCACTGCCCCAGCAGCAGGGGACAGTGGTGCCAGGGTGACCTACCTGGAAGCCGAAGCAGATGGTGGGGATGACGCTGAAAATGGAGGCCCAGGAGGAGGCCCTGTGGCATGGAGGGGAAAAAGAGCAGAGCGTGGCATAAGCTGTGAAGCCTGGATGCCACGGTAGGAACCTCTCACCCAGTAATTTTGGGAGAAGGAGGGGATTGCTGGGGTGAAAGCTGGAGCTGGGGCTGCCACTCACCCACCAACCTGACAGCGCTGTCCCCAGCTCATTCCTCCCTATACCCTCACCCAGGGCCACCCCTTGCCCATGCTAATGCCATAGAGACCAGAGTGGGAGGGATGTGGGGCTGACTTCCTTACCTGGAGGGCTGAGAGGGTTCAGGCAAGCCCAGGCTCTCTGCCTGCAGGTGGTATTTCAGGATGATGACCAGGGTGAGGTAACAGGCAGCCAGCGTGCCCAGAATGCTGCTGGGGCATGGGAGAGCATCAGCACACAGACCCTTGGCAGCCAGGAGGGCGTGGGGTAGCGAGGGGAGGGTCCCATGACCCTGCAGGGACCCGGGAGGGGGTGGCCTGGGGTACAGGGTGCCATGGGGTTGCTACACCATGGGGGTAGCCCAGGTGGTACCTGGAGTACTTCTGGAAGCCGATCTCCTTGGGGACAGAGAGCGGGAAGATGACGAAGATACAGAGAGCTGAGAGGGTGAAGCGCTGGTCTGCATACCAGGGGGATGGCAGAGGGACCCCACTCAGGGTCCCATTGAGGTACAGGGAGTCACACACTGTGGGGAGCAGTGGGGAGGTCAGTTGTGCCCAAAGGGTGGCCGCAGGAGGTAGGGAGCATCACACCATGGAAGGGCCAGGAAGCTCCATGACTTCAGGCATCCAAAGAAAATGCCGGGGCTGCTCCCAACCTACATGGGACCACCTTCCCCTCACTTCCCAGCAAGCTACAGAGGCAAACAACTCACATTTCTCCAGCTGGTCACCCACCACCCTGAGGAGGGCCACGGAGATCATGAAGAGGTTGAGGAGGAAGCAGACCTCACAGAGCTTCCCCACGGCTGCCCCACACACTGCCCGGACCACCCCCTGGTAGGTAGGCTGGGAGCTGAGGGCCGCTGCGTAGCCCAGCACCGCCAGTCCGCTCACCAGGAAGACCAGCGAGCCCTGTGGGGACAGGAGTCATCAAGAAGCATCATGTCACTCCCAGACCCAGGGGGACCAGCAGGGCCATGGCCAGTGATTAGGTGGCCATCTAGGTAACATGGGACAGCAGATGGGTGAAGAACCAGCCCTAGGTGATGCTTTAGGTTTAGATTTGGTGGTTTGGGGCATGTAGGGTAGAATCATAGAATGGTTTGGATTGGAAAGGACCTTAAGATCATCTAGTTTCAAACCCCTGCCATGGGCATGGATGCTTCACACCAGACCATGTTGCCCAAGCCTCTGTCCACCCTGATCTTGCACAGACAGGGACGGAGCATTTACCACTTCTTTGGGCAACCTGTTCCAGTGCCTCACCACCTGCACAGTAAAGAACTTCTTCCTTCTACCTAACCTAATTTCTGCTGTTAAAGTTTAAACCTACCATCCCTTGTTCTATCCCTATCAGTCCCTGATGAATCCTGTCCAGCATCCTTGTAGGCCCCTTCAGATACTGGAAGTCTGCTGTGAGGTCTCCTCGCAGCTTCTCTTCTCCAGGCTGAACATCCCAAATTTTTCCAGCCTGTCAATTGGTACCAGCCACCCAATTATACTGTAGGTTACGCTGATCCAAAGAGCATCTCTAAGGCGACAGCTTCTGCCCTGGCTGTTCCCCCACCAGCCTGACGTGGACGCTGCCTGCCAAGCACCGTGGCTGGCTCCCCGAGGACGCCGCTGCCGCCAGCCCCTCGCTCCGGTTCCGGCCCCCCGATCCCCCCTTACCAGCTCCACCAGGAGGGCCGGGACAGCTCCGCCAGCCCTGCCGAAGGCCCAGGGGAAGCTCAGCAGCCCCGCACCCAGCGCCGACTTGAGCAGGATGCAGACGGCGCCGGCGGAGGAGAGCCCGGCGGGACCCGGCGGCGGCAGCAGGGGCCGGGCCTCGCCCGCCCGCTCCATCCCGGAGAGACTCTGCGCCGGGCGGGCTGCGGCAGCGCTGACCACTCCGATGGGCCTCCGCAGACCCCCCCCCCCCCACTGCAGGGAGCTGAGAGTGGGCAGCGGGAGGCGGGGCAGGAGTGGGGCGTGGGACACCCCCCCAGAGCCCCCTCCTGATCCCGCCGCACCTCGGGGCAGGGCAGCGGCATCGCCCTGAAGACGGATGGATGGACAGCGTGGTGATCGCGGTTCATGCATTTCCCCAGCTCGGGACCAGCTATCGCGTCCCGCCGTCTGTGGGCACCCCCGAGCCTCAAAGAGCTCGTACAGACCACGGAAAACCAGCAGCCCCAGAAGCTTCCAGCACGGGGCTCTGCCTGGAGGCTCCCTGTTTCAGCGGTATTCACCCCATCCACGCAGTTCCCACCACGGGACATTTTGGAGTATTCCGGGTCAGGGAGGGTGAGGAAAGGAAGCTGCAGTGAGCGCCCTTCAGACCGTTTGACTGATGGATGCTTCGCCACTGAGTACAGGATGAAGCCAGCGTCCGTCAGTGTCTCTGCAGCAGTTAAAAGCCCACTGGGGCGCGCCTGCACTCCGGAGACCTTAGTAAGGAGCCACCTCTTTGGAGCATCCCATCCCCTGCTCCAAACAGGGAAGAGGGGTGCTAGGATAACAGGATGGGGTAACTGATACCATACGGGACCCGCACAGAGAAGGTTACACCCCACGGGGATGATGGGCTCATCCCCTACACTGTCAACATGCAGCAGCTCTGTGCCACTCTCAGTACATGCCACCACCCCAGGGCTCAGCACACATGCCCCCAGTGCTGGCAGACAGCCCCTAATGCATTTTTGATTTCCCAAATATGTGCCCTTCTGATCTTGGTAAGACGGATAAAGAGACTTTAATCAGCTGCTAGGAGGAATTATGGATGGCTAATTGTGCCTGCCACTTCCATTACATCTCTGCCACCTACGGGGCTTATAACCATTTAGCAGGGCCCTTCCAGGCCTTCATTAGCTGCGCACCAAAGGCTTTGGAAATAATTGGCCTCTACGATTTAGAAATTGGCCACTGGGCTGTAAAATACCAGCCACTGGGAAAGGCTCTTAATTTGGACTGGTACTTTGATAGAGCTTGACTCTGGTTTGAATGCTGCAGTGGAACTGTCATCTCTCATTAGTACCCCTCCTCATTAGGACTAAAGCTTTCCAGGCTGCTTCTGATGAGAGTGCCTCAAATAAAAGGGATGCAGCCCACCTCCCATGCCAGCACAGCACTTCCAAGCAATTTCTCTACTGAGTGGCTTATTTTCTTCCCTCTTTCTCAAATTTATCTGGGTGCCTCAGCCACTGGGCCACAAACCATAACCTGAGGCAGCTGGCAGCTTTACCCGCTCTGTGTCCCTTCAGCAGATGCCCTCCTTTCTTCTTTTTGACGGAAAAGGGTTGACAATCTATTTTCCACATTACTGTCTTTGAAGACAGTCAAAGGTACAAGAATGCAAGCCAACGGTCCCTGTTTTGGACAAATGAAAACACCAACTACAATTATGCCTTGCTATCTGCAATTCCTTCTGAGGTCTGGTCCTAGGGATCTTACACCTTTACTGACAGCTCTTTTGTAACTACTATGCCCTGCAGAGCTGGTTGGTCCTACAAGAGACTCTGATGCCATGAGTGAGATGGAGAAAATCCCCCTTTCTGCCAGCGCAAGTCTATGGTTGGAGAGGAAGGACTCACTCCAGGGGCTTACTCCAGTGTCATTGGGATGGCACAAGCAGCCAAACCTCAGGACCACCTCCTCAGCCCCAACGAGCTTCCAGTAACAACTCCAAAGTGAAAGTTCGGTGTCTTCTGTCTCAGCAACAGGGTATTGCCTCACTCAGTGCATCCTCATCTTTGGAAGGGAATGCAGCCTGGGAAAAGCCGACTGCTCTCTGGGTTAGGGAAAATGGGTTTTCCTAATCCATTTTGCAGGACACTTATGTTCTGCAAAACCCTGTCCACAGCCACCTCTTGGGAGGTTGCTCCAGGCTACATGGAGAAATATCCTCTCCTGCAGCACTGTTCCCAAGGTCCACCACTACAATCCACGACTGTAAGACCTGAACCAGGTGGGCATACTCAGACGGCCCAGTGAGGCTGTCCCTGGCATTCTCCCCATCCAGCCATACCCAGGGTATGGGTAAGAGCTCACCAGGACCATTTGCTGGTACATACCACTTTCCTTCCTGGGCACCGCTTCTGCCCACTGACAGAAGCAGCCACCACCTCCCCCCTGCTCTTAGGAAAAGGTACTGCTACTTGCAGCGGTGACAAAAGCAGCTGTCAGGGAAAAACTTGCAGCTTCAGGGCAAAAGAGAAAAGCTATTTCAGTGATGGCAATGTTAACCAACACCACATGGTCAGGAGCAACTTGTGCCTTTAAATAAGGGCATCTTTATTGAAACCTGCAACAAGTCATAGAATCATAGACTGGTTCAGATTGGAAGGGGTCTTAAATACTCACACAGTTCCAACCCCCTGCCACAGGCAGGGACACCTTCCACTAGACCAGGCTGCTCCAAGCCCTGTCCACCACCACTACGGATGGGGCACTGCCTTGAACACTGCCAAGGACAGGGCAGCCACAGCTTCTCTGGGCAACCTGTGCCAGGGCCTCACCACCCTCATAATGAAGAGCTTCCTAATACCTTATCTAAATCTACCCTCTTCCAGTTTAAAGCCATTCCCCCTTGTCCTGTCCCTACAGGCCCTTGTCAAAAGCCCCTCTCCAGGTTTCTTGTACCCCTTTAGGCACTGGAAGCTGCTCAAAGGTCTCCCCAAAGCCTTATCTTCTCCAGGCTGAACAAGCCCAGGTCTCTCAGCCTGTCTCCAGAATGCTCCAGCCCTTGGAGCATCTTTGATGAGTCTGACCTTCCTCCGATCATCTCTGATCAGTTGCAAGCTTTGAAGCAGGACAAATGAAAGGAGACAAGTTTTGGCTTTGTAACATACCACACTACACTGTTAGTGCCACCCACACAAGTTTCTTCTGTGCTTGCTGAGGGGCCAGTGCCCTTTGCATCACTCCCCAGGTTGTGCTCCAAAGAAAAGTCTGCAGCTTGGGCTGCAACTTGCTCTCTGTGACTGGCAGTAGAAAGCAGAGCCAGGCAGCACGTCTTTGCTTCATATAGATAACATATTTATTGAAAATCTGCTTCACCAACAATGGTGAAATCGTGACCAAAAATTACAAAAAC
This sequence comes from Psittacus erithacus, assembly GCA_009867235.2. NCBI lineage: Eukaryota > Metazoa > Chordata > Aves > Psittaciformes > Psittacidae > Psittacus > Psittacus erithacus. The sequence continues at coordinate 40,825 of WYDI02025983.1, forward strand.
ATCATGGTAATTGGCTTTATAAAAATAAACTGCAGGAGTATGTCTCACTGATTTATACTGGTCTACCTCATCCCCTTCCCTCCTGTCATGGTGCACATTACTCTTCAGCATAATACCGTTCTAGAAAATTGCATTCCATCCAAAAAAAATGCACTTTTTCCTTAGCAGAGGTCCTTAAAGTGACTTTTCCCCCCACCGTCCCCAAAAATAAATATAGAAAATAGCCTCTAAACAAATAAATTTTAGTTTGGTCAGCTTAAAAAAAAGAAGTCTGTTTTCCCCCCTCTTGGGATATGTAGTGACTAAGCAGCCATTTAAACAGTATTCAAGTCTTTGGTGGCTTCGGCTGCTTAAAGCTGCTGTTTTACGTACAGATGATCAACTGAGGTCCTTTTTTTTACTCTCCAGAAACCAAAGACTATGAGATGTTGTTATGTGTGGACCACTGACATGACCAGCACTTTCACTGGGGACCATGGACGGCCCAGGAAAGCAGCTGGCACAAGGAGGTCATCTTTGGCATGCAAGAGCTTTCACACGGAAGGTGTCTTTGGTGGGTGAACCTGCTGCATGAGCTGTGGTCGCTTCACTCGTGGTTTCCGTCTCTTTGGCCTGCTCTTCGCTTTGTTGATCTGTACCACAAAGAACGCCAGAACCACCATGGCACCAAGAAAAGCAAAGACTGGAATAGTCTGTCCTACATCCTGGTTGTACCGGCCAGGCATTATACCTAGGAAAGGCAAAGACGTTTGGAAGTGACTAGTGACCACATGAACAACAATGTCTTCACAGTGTTAGCACCATCTACCAAAAGACCAAACAGTAATTCTTGTTTAAAGACAAACCAGCTATTAATCAGATTACATTTCAGAAAGGAAGATTAACAACTGCAGACTGATTACCAAAAATAAGACAGGATGCAAACAGCACAGAAAAGCATTTCCACATCGACTTATTTGGGCACATGAAAGTATAACCCAGATCTCCCCTGCAACAACAATCTTCTGTTCTGTGTTAGAAGGGAGATCAAACACTTGATCACTAGTTTCTATAAATCACACCAAATCCTGATGCTATGAGGAAAGTGACTGTGTGCTTGCTCCAGAGACTGTGCATGTAGATGATGAGCATAAGCTAGAGAATCAGACCCTTTGTTTTCACAGGTATCTTTTGGCCTAGCAGCTTTCATGTGAGGCTTTCACACTGCTTCCAGCTGGGCCTGCAGTGCCAAGCTTGCACAGGAGAGCAGCCCACCATTAGACATAAATCTGTTCCAAGTGCTCAGCATCATTTGTTAGTGTATCACCTTGCCCAAGGCACCATTCAAACTCTTCTGAACTTTGCTCTTGCGCACTGACACACAGAATTTTAATTAGCAGGAGATAGCCAGCCACAGCTCCTAAGAACAGGGACTGCTGCAGACATTTGTCAGTCTAAACAGCACCAAAACAAACTTCAACAACCCAAAAATCACCCATCAAAATCTTCCTCTTAGTATGTCACACATGCTTCTGAATAAACTATTCACATGCAAAACTATTTCTCTTAGGTTGTTACAACATAGCCACACTATTATTGGCGTGTTTTTCACAACTGAAAATAAACATATGGCCTCTCTTCTGACTGTGCTGTTTGTTTTTTCAAAGCTTATACAAAAAGCAAAACAAAAGAGTGGCTTTCAAACTTTTCAATATTTACCTCCAGGAATATCCCATGCACCACTTTCTCCAGGGGACAACGGTCTCACTTGGGGTCGGTTCTGTCGAAAACTGGGCAAAGCCACTTTATCGAGGTCAATTGACAGTAACTTCTGATGTTTCCAAAGGTTGCTAGAAGCAATTTCGAGACAGAGTTATCTGCTCACTTACTTAAGCAATGCAAGGAATTTTGCAGAAACATATAGAGAAAGGGATAGTCAGAGCCTACAAATAACTCAATGGTTTGGACTCAAAAGATCCATTCTAAAGGTTCTGCAGTTTGCAGGCCTCCAAAGCTAAATTCAGATGCCACAGTTTCACACTTGGATTGGCAACTATTTGCCAACAAGTCTCTTGCACACAGACTACCAAAAGTAACCACTAGCAGCTCAGCAGACAAATACAGGCTATATACTGACAAGTGACTTGACAAATGACAAGACCAGCAGGCAGAGTTAGGCAAGCTGTCCAAGAAGCTGCTTCAGAAAACTACTCCAAAGGCATGCAGTGACAATGGACAATGGACTGCAAGACCATTCACTTTAAGCTGGGATCACTCAATCACAACAGTGACTTGTGAAACTATTTTTAAAACCCCCCACTTTCATACTGTAGCAATAAGGTGAGTCAGAATTATTCACTGAAGAGGCATTAATTTCCTCTTGGCAATCTGGTGTTTCTCTAGGAAAGGCATTCCAGCTGTCCCTTTCAAAAGCAGATGGAACAAATAATTTTTCAGCTGAACTCAAACACAAGACTTCTTGTGTAACTATAAGACAGACATATACTAACCTGGGGGCAGTTTCATTCAAAGGCTGTGGTTTGGCCCAGGAAAGGTGAGGACAAGCAGGAAGGGCCCTGGGTTTAGGGTCTCCCAAGTGAGTCTCAAGCACCTTTGAGTATCGATGCAGATGGTTACCTGCAACTCACAGGAGAGACAGACTGGGTTATTAAAAAAGACTGGTAGGATAAGAGTTACCAACATTCACTCCAGCTAAACAATGCTGCTGCCAAACCAGGGGCTCCTTACAGTAATGACGACTCATAGCTACATCTTGGTTAGAATTAACCAAAGGGTACCTTACAAAACAGTAAAACTGCACCTACAGTGACAGGCAATCCAGCTTTTGCTGGCAGCACATGAGACAAGACAATGCTTTATACACACTCTGCAGCAAGCAACTAGAATGCTCCCCAGCAGAACTAGGTATCTGAAAACTCCTACTCTATGAAAAGAACATTTTCTTCAGTTGAATCAGAAATATATCACAACAAACCTCGACAATAAATGCTCTTTTCTAGTAAAACAACACGACACTGTAGAGCTCACACCAGTCTAACCTTACTGGCATGTAACTCAAATCTGCCTGAGTCTTCCTAAATTCCACTCTGATGCTCTCTCAGTTGCTTGGTAATGAAGGACCTCACCTTCCATCCGCTCAGGGAGAGAGTAGCCTGCTCCTGATGGGGGGCGCTGTCTGTTTTCAGAATGGCTGAGACTTGGTGGTGTCACGCCATAAGAAGTGTACTGCAGGAGGGAATCCAGGAGCCAAAAGCAATCTGTGGATTTCATAGCCCCAGACCCCAAAACAAGATATGCATTATGCCACATTTAAACTGACTTATCTTTCTGTTGAGACAGCTGTAATGACATTTAGAAGTACAGTCAGTATTTCTGGGGTCTTATTTTTCTCCCACTGAAGGTCTAGGCCCAATTTCTGAAAGACGCAACTTTCAACACACACCCAACACTCCCACAACAATTCATAAACACAAACCCAGTGTGCTCTGTCATAAAATGTCTTCTTTTATATATAATCAGGCTCTTTTTGAGAGTAGGACATAAGACAACAGGTCACAAATACCATGTTGTGCAAGGCTGTCCAAGTCACTACAAAAATTACACTTTAGAAAAATTCCAAAGATCTTTTGGCATGGGAACACAGGAAGGTGAGAGCTTCTGATATTTTTAAGAGGAAAACAAAGAAGATAGGACAAAATAAATACCTTGCAAAGAAAAGTAAGAACAAGTAGTGTTTTCAGTGGAACGTTACGACTCAATTGTTTTCCAAGCTTAAAAAAACCAAATAAATGAAAGGTTCTGGGTATGTCTCAACTAAAACAAAAGCAGTACCGACAGCAGCTGGCTGGGAATCAATGCCACAATATACTTGATCATTTCTTTCCTTTGCACTTCAACAGCACATGAACCCTCATTCCCTCATTTTGATTCTCTTCTGAATTACTACTACCTTATCCAGAGCTACCTCTAAGCATTTCAGCCAGTTAACATCACAACTCTCCAAAACTTCCAGTTGCAGGAGTAGGACAGTGACTTATCAGCTATTTCAGCTACACAGCAAACTAATTTTCTCAGAACTTCTCCCCCCAGGAACAGTTGGCTGGGAATGGGTGTTAATCTTCATAATCCTGGTGTCCCTTAAACCCTCACCTTTGATTTTTAAAGAGGTCAATCAGATTTTGAGGACTTATATTCACTAATGTTAGGAATTTACTTCAGTCAAAGCCACCGCTGTCTCTGTAGGAGACATAGCTCCTGCTTCACAATTTAAAAGCTAACTTTAAAGGATTTCTTTAGAACCTTTCATTTTTTCTTGCTTTGCAGGTCACAATGAATTTAACAGCACTAAGGAGCTCACAAAGCACTGTTTTCTGTTACTTAATTTAAAGCTACATGTCTTCTCTTATACTAAGTGCTTTCAATAACCTACAGCAACTGACATGCAGCTCACTAGAACCCACCCAAAGACAGATAAGGAGAAACCAGAAAGCTTTCAAATAAAAAGAAAATATTTGGGAGACAAAGAAATGAGTTATAGACAGACAGCTCCCTTAGGCAAGAGCTAAGGGACTTAAGCGTTAAATAAATTAGGCAAGGAATGGATGATATAACCCAATATTTTAAAATGTTGGTGACAAAACTTAGAGAATTACAAATTTACTTTTCGTCACAAAAGGAGAATTCAGGCTGAACATCGCATTCAGTGGAAATGCAGAAAAAGATCTCACTCACATACTGGATTATCTTTAGCCTCTAAAGCCACAGATCTACCAGCTTGTGCTTTATGTGTCATGAGAAACTCAATCAATCTCTTAAAACTTAGAAAAGTCAGATCAGACAAAGTACTAGAAAAAAGGTTTTCTAAGGACCAACCACAGTGTGCAGGCAGAGAGAATGGCTCCTCCAGAAGTCACAGAAATCACAACACAACTCAACACACTTGCTACCTAGAGTTGCAAAAAACCGCTTTGAAAACTCAGGGAAATCCCTACTTTTTGACATTTACACCAGCTGGTTTGTGTCAAAGTAGAACAGCCTGAAAATAGTAACACACAACCAAAATGTTGAACATTACCATAAATCCTCACAGGATACAAGGCACACTGATAAGCAAACGCAAAACATAAGATCCATTGTACTACATAAACATTCTGAAAATGCAACTGGGGAAAAAGTGAAGAGATGCCCTAATGGCCTTTTCACAACATTAAGTATGTGGACCAAAAATACCCCAAAGAAGAAAAAAAACCCAAACAAACAAACAAAAAAACCCAAAAAACCCCACCAACCAACCAACCAACAATCCTCATATCTCCCCCACCCGGCAGAAAACCCACCTCAAGATCAGCCCTGCACCCAAAGCTTGTGGAACAGAAAAATAGGGAAGGGGCCTATAGGGAGTGGAATGGTCCCATCTATCAGAAGGTTATTTCATTGGGAGGGCTCTTCTACTCTAACTGCTCCTTACAGCATTTTCAGCAGAGCTCTGTAGAAGTGAGATAAATCCCCAGTTAGGAATATTTAGAGTCCCTAGAAAAAGCTACATAGGACAGTTATCAGCTTAAGACAGTAACTTCTTGCATGTCAAAGCTTACACACCTTTCTGTCGATGGCTGTCATCCAAGCAGTTGGAGTCACCGTACAAAACAATCCTGCCACTGCCTTCAGAAGGAACTTGGTAAAGTCCCAAAATAGGGACATTTTCAACTACAGCAGTCTCCTGCTTTAAAACTTCAAGACCTAAAAGCAAAGCACAAATAAATTTCACAGCCTGCAAAGCATGAACATCAATTTACCTGTAAGTCAACTGAGCCTACAATGCAAACTTGCAGCTGCAGCTATGCGACTCTTCATGTCACACATTTATGCAAAATGTTTTCAAAACCCTCATGATGTTATGATAAAAATGAAACTGCTCCAAGACCCTGATTGTGAAGCTTCCTACCATATTAATGTTTTTCCTTCTTTGGTGGAGAAGCAGAAGATGACCTCACAACCTGGATTATCTTCAACATGCTCAAATGAAAAATCCTAGTATTTGCAGCTACAGGTTTAAAATCATAGCCTTCTGCCTTACAAACCGCTTCATGTCGTTTTAGTCCTTCTGCAGAATTCTATAGGACACAGTAACTTAAGAATCAGCCATTGCACTGCATGCTGCTTTTTGGTGGAATCCCCACAATTTGTGTCAGTCAAACTGAACTGGAAAGAGCTTGGTGGCTTTTCCAGTGGAAAACACACAGTGAAAGCTTCTGGAG
>WYDI02025984.1:0-38644 GCA_009867235.2 Psittacus erithacus
TCCTTGTGGCCTCCTCTGGACTTGTTCCAACAGTTCCATGTCCTTTTTATGTTGAGGACACCAGAACTGCACACAGTGTTCCATGTGAGGTCTCACAAGAGCAGAGCAGAGGGGCAGGATCACCTCCTTCGACTTGCTGGTCATGTTAATATAAATATCTTTGGGTGCCACCACAGGCTGCATGTCCAACCTCTGCAGCACAGCAGCACTTCTCATCTGCTTCATCTGCTCCATCCTTGGCAGTATTCAAGGCCAGATCGGACAGAGCCTTGATTGACATGGTCTCGTGTGAGGCATCCCTTTCCATGACAGGGGATTAGAACTGGATGATCTTAAGGTCCTTTCCAACCCAAACCGTTCTGTGATTCTGTGCTTCAGCAGAAAGTCACCCCTTTTTGCTCCCTGACTGTGGTGGTCCAAGTAGCCCTGCTAAAACCTCTTTCACACCTTGCTTTGCCTCACAGGCAGAAGCACTTCCTGGGCTGATCCTCTTTTGTTTTTTATTATGCATATTGTTTGTGGCCATTTATGATTTCCCATGTTCATACATACTGTTAGTTCTTAGAAGTAAGCTCCGGGAAGAGCCTGGTGACATGATGCCACCACTGACATTACTGCAATCTAGTTAAGAATGAACCAACCAGACCTCAGTCACCAGACCTGTTTGGACTTACCCCATGTGCAGACGTTTGCTTAGAACCACCGATCATCTTCTCCCTTTCTTTATGGCACCCTCATCACCAGGGATAGGGAATGTCCAGTTGCCGCAGACCCCACACCACAGCCACAAGCTGCTGGCTGGTCAAGCTCCCCTGCTGCCAGGACAGCCTCACTGCTCTCCCTTGGCCACCTCCATCTGTGTCAAGACCTGGTGGTGTAGCATGCTCCAAGAATACTTTTAACTGTCCCTAAACCAGGGCACTACAATTATGGCTTTCCTAAGTTTTTAGCTAAGCTTGAAAGAACTCCAAACATGCTGGGTTGGGAAGCACATGGGGAGGGGGAGAAAGAAGGTCAGCAACACATTAATTAACTTTTCCTTGGAGCAGTACCATGGAGAGTGAGAACAGAGTAGGCGTTGTATACTGAAAGCAGCTTAGCCAGAAAAGGGACATTTCAGTGTTTGATTTAAGTACGGTTTATGATGATGTTACACGGCAAAGCTAAAGTTGTTGGGAGCACCCCTGTGCATATCCAACCCTTATGGCTAAGTATGAATTAATTATAGCTCATTTTGTTATAGTTACAGTGTTCCCAAGATGTGCCTTTTCCCAGAGTTGCTGAAGTTAGCTTCAACTTCAGCTTGGCTTTAGCACTGGGGGGGTTTGTGAATCTAAAAAACTTTTCTGGAGTGAGCTTATTCACCCTGAGCACAAAGCAGCTCTTCCTTTGAACACCTTGCTCTGCTCGTGTAGCTGAGGATGTGCAGATGTGCAGCACTAGTGCATTTTCTGAATGGTGGAACAAGAGCATCTTGCAGTGCTCCGACCTCTCTGAACCCCGCATTTGTGTCCAAGTGGTTCCACAGGTCACTGAAGCTGCTTCCCAGCGTGGCTGAGCCTGGCCCAGGGGATGCTGCGCTACTTGGGGAGCCTGGAGCTGGTCAGTGACGCTGGCAACCTCTTGCCACCCTGTGCAGCTCACCAAGAGCAGGTTGTAGCAAGGTGGCGCTGGTCCCCACTTGCAAGTGACAAGTGATAGAACGAGGGGAAATGGCCTCAAGTTGCACCAGGGGAGGGTTAGACTGGAGATCAGGAAAGATTTCTTCACTGAAAATGTTGTCAAGTGTGGAAATAGGCTGCCCAGGGCAGTGGTGGAGTCACCATCCCTGGAGATATTTAAGAGACATGGAGATATGGTCTTTAGGGACATGGTTTAGTGGTGGACTTGAGTCCTCTCCCCACAGACCTGAAGCTGGAGATGGGTTTTCTTTTGTTTCATGGCTTGATCTGTGTTTGTGTTTTTTTGCATGAGTCTCCTTTCCAGCTGATTCCAGTTTGGAGATAGGTTAAACTGTGCAAAATACTGTTTAAAAGGAAAAAAAAGAAAGGAACTTGTCAAGATGCATTTATTAGATCACGTTTAAAATGAACTAGAATTGAAGGTAGGTTTTGTCCAAAGAAGGGGAGGCTGAAAAGCCATCAAGCCGCAGGAGAAAGCCCCTCCTTTGTTGTCCTCCTGACACTGAAGTGTAATTTTTCATGGTTATTTGGACTGGAAAATGGGGGGAAAGGGAGAGATGGGCTTGCGATTATTTCCCGTAAATGACAAAACGATCACATCACGCTCCACTACAAACATGCTCAAGAAATTTGCCTTTTTTTCTTTCATTTTGTGTGTGAAAATAACAGCAACCTTTCTGGTCCTGCTGAAATTCAAGGGGCCAAATCCCTGTTGGGTTCCACTGACTTAAAATTTACTCCAGTTTACAAAAAAATAGACAGGCTTGTTCCCAGGGACAGGGAGCAGTCAGTGCTGGCTCAGGGAAGGGGTTCTTGGACTTGTGTCTCTTTGTGTGGAGGCACCAGCATCCTTCAGAGGTATCTCTAGGGATGGCCATGGTGCTGCTGAGCCCCTGGAGACATGCCTGAGGAACTGACACAGAGGAGCAACTGCAGAAATAACATCTGTGTTGAGAAAAGCATTTACATTAAAGAAGAAAAGATGCTAACATCTGGCAGAGGGTCATCTCACTTCTGTGGAGCAAGAAACTTGTTTGAGAGATAACCAGAGACCTGGATGCTGTTGGAGGAGTTTCAGAGCTGTTCAGGGAAACTGGCCAGAAATTCTGAGGTTTTCCTTTGCATGGGAAAACAAAGGAATAGAAGCTAAAAGTTCACAAACAGTTCTTCTGCTCTTTAATTTCTTGTTTTATTTATCTGAACACTGGCCTTTATAGTTAACTGCACAAAAGCCAGATAAACTTTGCCTTGAGAAGATAGGCAACTGAGGATGGTTTTATCAGCTGGGGGGGACACATCCATAGGCAGTATTTTCTTTTTTGTCAGCAAAAGCAGCATGGATACACTCTGCCCATGCTCTGAAACAGGGCCAGCATGGACATAGGTGTCATTAATCGAAGGTACATGTGGGTTTATTACTGTTTTTCTGCAGCCTTTTGTCAGGTGATAGGACTCACTCATCATCTCTCACATCAGGGCTGGAGTTCTGTGTTTTTATTCTTATAACCTCTGCCTTGTGCTTTCTGTTCACTGGTTTTCCATTCAGGAAAACAATAGGAATAACCAAGTCTATGTAGAAAAAACCAGTTAGGAATGAGCACAGAGTGTATTTGTGCATATACATGCATCCTGAATCTGAACTGCAAGGGCAGAGACTGCCTGGTAGCCAAGGTTACCTTAAGAGACCCAGGCAAACTCGAGGTGGGTGAGAAATACAAGATGGCAAGAAACCTCTGAACATGGATTTACCTACATTACCATGTGGATGGATTGTCCCGTCTTCACATGCAGATCATCTGCAAGGCAGGGAGAGGTGGGAAACATTAATTTTTCTGCTGGGCTGGTCACAAACAAACAGTGGAATTGTGTCCAGGGTGCTGCTATGTGTCCTGACCCAGGCCAGCTTCTCCCACAGACCTATTCAAGGCTGTGCTCTCCCCCAGATTTCAGGAGGCTGAAGGGCAGTGGCAGGGTTTGTCTTCTCTCTGTTCTGTTGTGGGTCACCACCAGCTTCAGCAGCACATCTGGCGGTTCACCACAGCCCTGTGCGCTAAGCACAGCCCTGTCAGGTTGAGTGGTTTGAAATGCAGGAGGGCAGAAAAACACAAAAGACAAAACAGTGTTTGCTCCGCTGGCTTGGGAAGCCCTGTGTGCCCCCAGCAAGAACCGTGCGTCTGGGTGTGCGACTGGAGCCCTCAACAACCATCACCAGCAGTTTGAGCTCCTCGTGGGTTTCCCGGGGCCCAGGAAGGCATCAAACCCCCATGGACCACCTGAAGCCCTCCCTGCTCCCACAAGGACCCAGACCATGGCATATCTCCTCCCAGGGCCCTGGGACTTCATACTCAAAAGTGTTCTGGAGCAGTTGAACTTGTACAACAGGCTGGGCTGCAGCTCAGCGCTGTGACCTGGTGCCAGCACAATGCAGCCCCTCACCAGCAGCAGCTCCTGGCAGTGCCACACACGTCTCTGCATGTGCAGCCAACTGCACACAGGCTGTCACCTCCCCTGACAGCGTCAGCTTGCTCAAGTCACCCAGGTCTCAATCCTGTCTGTCTGTGGGCTTTCTTAACTACTTATCCTGAAAAGGGGAGCGTAAGGCATTCTTTCTGTTTCAAAGGAGAGACCCTGTGTACAATTAAAACTTGTTTCTGGTAAACCTCATTCCAGGAAAGATGAGCTTTTAACAAAAGGCTTTTGACAGCTGCAGGGTATTTCATTTTTTTAATGCCAAATGAAAAATCAATACATTTTTCTAGGTTATACATATTCAGAACAGACTTGATATTTCCATTATAATGGAAAATGGGTGTCTGCACATCTCGCCTGTCAGAGCTGCAGCACCACATTTTCCAAGCCACTGCTAAATATTTCAAACCTGATTTGATTGTGGTTCATGACAGCTAATGTTTCTCAGCTCTTGAGCCTGCCGGAGGGTGGAGAGGCAGCGCATGCTCTTTCCCTTCCATCCCTACATTTCCACCACTTCTGAAATGCCCCTTATCCCTTTGGATGAGAGAGCTGAGTTTATGAAGGAAAATCCATCTGAGAGAAGAAGAGATGAGAGGTCTTGGGCTGTTCAAGCTGGCCTGGATTCAATTGAGGCTTGCAGATTTCTTCAACCCTCAAACTTCCTGGGCTTTGAAAGTGGCAGCATTGCAGCAGCGTGGTCTGGTGGGGATTCAGGCACAATTTCAGTATATAACTGAGTCAGAGATTCCCTGGCATCTCCAGAGGTCAGTACCCATGATTTTCCAGACTCTTATTCGCTTTCCCCCCTCACCCTTCCTCAGTGAATGGTTTAATTTTAAACTAAAAGGAAATACCACTGTCTAAAATTATTTATTCATGAAGGAAGAAAAGACTCTTCGTAGAATTTTGCATGTGGCGGATTTGGTACAATGTAAGAACAAGCTCCTTGGACTCAGGTGCCTGGTTACACTTGCTTGCTCCTGGTATTGACCTCAACCCCAGCAGCTGGAAAATTCCTTTAAGGAAATTTATTCATAAAACGTTATGGCCTTGTGGATGGCACTTAGGCACAGGGGCCTGTGCATAGGTTGTGGTGTTTGTATTTCAACGGGACATGATCTCCCCCATGCAACTCTCACAGCAGCAGCTCTTGCATTTCCCCTGATGAGCTCCCTTCAGAGGATGGAGTCCATTTATCCTTCATGAGCTGTGAAGCTGGAGTTTCTGGAAACCAAAGATACCAGTCTGACACCTGCAGTAGCATCTCTGGCCTTCCAGAGCCCCTTACTAAGGTACCCAGGTCGGAAGTCAAACCCATGTCCTCTTACAAGCCACCTCCTATGGCAGAGCTCCACATCTCCAGGTTCAGCCTCCCCACTACACTCTCTAAAATTTCTGGTTGTAGTCCTTGACTGGCGGAGACTTCCATTATACTGCTGACATGCTGCAGGGACTTCTTGCCCTTTGGATATCAGCCCCAACAGGGACACTTGTTAGAATGCACGCATTTAAGCTGAGTACTATTGAAATACAAATGGAGTGGTGATTTTATCCATCTTCTTAAGTAAAATACAGTCATGCGGTTAGGTGAATGTGTCCTAATAGTGTGTACAGCCTCAAGGAGGTATGGTCAAACAGTTACAAAAGGGTCACGGTGGTTTGTAAATAAATTGCCTACATCTTGCTGACCACAGCCTTATTCACCCTCTTGGAGCTGGCCACGAGGTAGTCTCCACACCAGCTGCAGGTCTGTCCTCTGGGTGGTGTGGATGTTAAGGAAGCTGGTGGTCAGCTCTGGGCTGCAGGATGGAGTATCTCAACACTGGGACTTGCATACAATTAAAAGGGAAGCTCAAGAGCTCTTTGTTGCATGTGCAGTTGATTGAGGAGAAAAGCAGACCTTTCCCTACCAGATGTGATGCTGGCCTCATCCTCTCAGAAGGGTGCCCCCAGGAAATACCGGAGGATGATGATTGGGTACCACTCATGCATGTGTTTGCTGCCCAGACCTTCCAGTGTATTTGGAGCTGCCTCTGCAGAGCTGTCATCAGGGAGCATGGGTGTAGATCCTCTGGAACAGGAATCCTTTTCTGTATTTTGTTTTCAGTATTGGAGGATCTCGCTGTTAGAAGCTGGGTCAGATCACACGCTTGAGCCCTGCATCCAGTGTGCTGGAGACTGGTTCTCTGCAGTTCAAAGCCCTCTGTAGTGCACATGGCCAGCTGAGCTGTGGTGTGGATGAGGATGCTCTCCTGACCATCCCTGGGGTCAGACTGAGCACTGGTGGCTGTAAGTTGGGCTGAGCGCAATGAGGAGAGCTGCAGCCAGCCTTCAGACGAGACACCCAGGGTTTACGGCTTCCCCTTCCTTGGTTCATGGTGTCAGGCACTGCATCCCCAGGGCCAGGGTGTGCTGCAGAGAGAGGAGGAGGATTGTCCTCAGCAAAGGCCTTGGAAGCAGTTCCCAGCTGATTCGGAGCCTCCCTGGGCAGATGTGTCTTGTACTCTGCTCACTTTAAAGAAACACTCGTCAGAAGCAATCAGCTGAGAGCAGAGAGGGGAGGGGGAGGTTTGAAGCACGCAGATGTTTTTGCAGCCCAACAAAGAGGTGTTGGAGCCTGGGAGGCAGATCTCGTCTTCAGTGGGAAGCTGTGTCCTGGCTTGGGGCACAGTGGCCACTTGGTGCGAGGTGCTGTGGAGGGATGAGCTGTGCCTGTGAGCAGGAGGGGCTGCGAGCAGGAGCGTTTGCTGTTTCTAGCCTTGTTTTTTAATCATTTTCTGATGTTATTGGTATTCATAGCTCACATTTTTCCCTTTACTGTCAGCCTGGGCTTTCATCCATTTTAAAGAGCTATTTTTTCCGTTGTTGATGATGATGATGGTATAAAGACAGATGGTGTAACTGCTTATGAATGTCCTATTTTACTCCTCTCGAACCAGACAATGCACTTGAAGATGTGTATTATTTCCACATGCTCAGGTTAGAGCCCAGACAGCGCCTGAGCGTCGGCCGGCTCACCCTTCCTCTTCCTCCCATGCCAGTGCTGACACCTCCGGGTCACAGCCGGGAGTGCCACCGTGCCGGGCACCCTTTGTTGTTTGGGGTGCTCCTGGATGAGGGACAGGAGGGGGCCATACCCAGCCCAGAGCAGTGCCTGCTCCCCAGCCCGGCCAAGGTGATTGGGCTGGGTTGGGTTGGGTTGGGTTGGGCTGGGTTAGGTTAGGTTGAGCAGTTCGTTGCGTTTTACCCTACAGTGGAATTAAAAAATACTGGAATTTTAATTTCTGAAATGTGAATGCAGCTGCTGCTTTCACAGCCCGTCTCTGAGCAAACCTGAGCACTGGTCTCACTCATCTCACCCCTGCAGCAGCAATTTGTGCCTTTGCATAGCGATGCTACCCATTGCACTTCTTACTCTGGGGTCCTGCTTTCGTAGGAGAAGACCAGGGATTCCTGCAGCTCTCACCAGTTTCCAGCTGTTAGAAGAGTGAAAGAGTGGTAGAGTATAAATTACAGTCTTCCACTTAATGTCAGTGCTGGTCTCTGGGTGCTTTTACAAGTTCCTCCCTGATTTAGGTTGTCACATTCTCAAAGGGCACTGCTGAGTATCTGCAATCTCCAAATACACATTTTTAATCCTGATTTCTAGCCCTGTCTTTGTTAGGGGGAGACTGGGGGTGGTGCTTTAACTGGTTGGGTAGTTCAGATAAAACCTCAGGGTAGCCTGGGATTTACCATGACCAGATAATGCAAGTTAAAATTATAAACTCGCCTGCTAAAAGAGGATATAATGGCTTAAAAGTACCCTTCTTCCCAGTGCCGATGTAGATCCCATCAGTTATGTGATAGCTGTCAAGCTGCTGCACTGTTCATAAATACCCAAGGTATTTGATGATAATGCAGTGTTGGACCCTGGTGTACAAGGTCTAGCAGCTGCAGCCACCCCGCTCCCAGTATCCCATGTGGTGAGGAGCAGCCCACGCTGTGTTGACATGCTCTGTGCCTTGGCACACAGGTGCTCTGGTTAATGGTGGGGCCGTAGCACTTTGTGTTTTGTTCTAAGCCTTCAGTGCGTCACTGAGTGTTTTTTCCCCTTCATGGTTTTGCACCTGTATGATGCTGCCCATGTGCTCAAACTCTTCCCATGACTGGGATGGAAACAAGACACCTAGCAGCTTCCTCCTGTGCCTTGTGTCAGAGCCATGTCTGCAGGACACAGTGCTGCTCCTTGCGTGGCCTGAGCAGAAGTGAGCAGTGGTGTTTCTGAGGTGAACTTGGGGGTCTCAGTGACCAGGGTCAGTACCACACAGTGCCATTCAGTCCAGACATCTTGAGATGAGTGTGAAGAAGGCAGCTGAGGCTGAAGGTACTGGAAGCTCTTGTCGGTCTTTGATGCTTCTCTAATCTACGGCATATTTGGTAGAACCTTCTCATAATGAGAAAATTGGTTTACTGTACATAACACCACATTAGCTGTAAGTGGCAGAAGTGGGTCTTCATCTCTCACCTTTTTCCTCTGTAGTTTCTTGACTAGCTAGCAAGGAGTGTTGGCAGAGCGCTTGGTGACATTGGTAACTACCAGTCAGCACTTGTGCCTAAACATTGACAGTTGTTTGCTCTTCTGTTTTGACTTCCATTTTTATGTTACACTTTCTGCTTCTCTTGTTGCAGAAGAATCCATTGAAGATGTGGAAGGGCCCAGTGAAACATCTGGTGATGCTGAAGAGCCTGCCAAGGACCAAGAGGGTGGAGGGGACAAGGACCAGAGTAAATGGACAGGTGGGTTTTGGCCACTCTTTAAATCCGCGAAATGAAGGTGGGAAGAGGCGTGGTCTGCACAAGTCTTTCCTTCAGTGTGTGCGCCATGCAGCACTGTCAGCCTGACAGAAGTGTTGTGAAATCTCTGGGTGTATTCATGACACATTCACACAAAATGGTGCAACCACCAACTCAGTGGTTGGTCATGTGTTCCCCCTCAGAGCCTTGGGCTTGCGCTGTGGCAGTGGGTTGGAGCTTCCCTGTGCTCTATGATGCCAGACCTGACCCAGGCAGTGGGATCAGCATCTGGGAGGGGAGCAGGGAGAAGGGGATGGCCCTTTCTGGCAGCAGCCAGCACATAGGTTGGATTAAGCGTATCATGAAACTCTACCCTGTGTTGTCAAGACTTGAGAGACTCTTAGCCTACTTTTTTGTCACAATCCTGCCTCTGGTAGCAAGATTTTGACACAGAAAGGCAGTGCAGAGGAGTAGACTCTGTATCTGTGCTCTGTTAACTGCTCACATTCTGCTGGAGCCATGACATCTTGAAACAGGAACTTTAGAGGTGCATTGAAACTGACATTGTTGAGGTGGAATCTGAAAGGTTTCTCTCTGCAAAATTCTGTGTTGGGTTAATTACAAAGGTATTGGGTATCTGTCTTTCCCAGAGGATGGTCAGTATCTTTGCAGAGGTGAGCGGGAGGAATCTTTTAAATATTCCTTGCCTTTCAGCAGAGAGCAGCTGAAGATTGTCCTATGAAGAGGGCTGTTCCCTCAGCTGGCACTTGATGACCCCTTCAGTGTTGGGTGCTGGAGCCAGTCCCCATTTTCCTCGCCCCAGGATGGAGCAGTCCTGACTCCCCATTCCTGCACGGTAGCCCAGGCAGTTTGCAGACCTGGCTGCTTGATGGGGTGCTTCTCGCAGTCAGCACAGGGACCCTTCTTCCAGGCAGCCATCTCCTACCATGTTTGTGGTTGCCTGTTGGTGAGCCACAGCCAAAGAGGTATTTTGGCTAGTACAGTCTTCAGAAGGATGAAATGTGGTCTTTCGCCTCAACACAGTTTTAATCAAAACCTATCTCAGTCTCAGTCAATTGGAAGATGTGTCCAAACTGGTGAAGAAAGCAAGCTCTGCTTTAATGCTTGGTGAAGCTCCTGTTTTCAGTCTAGACTGCACTTGCTGAGGTTGCTCTTATGTCACTCCCCGCAAGTGCTAAATAGGGATAAGTAGGGCCCTTTGCCAAATCCTGAAGCACTTCCAAAAGCTGATCCATGTGAGAATGTATTTATTTTTATATATTAAAATACTTAAGAAAGAATGAAGGACCTTTTTATACCCTTTACTATCTAGATGATTTTACTTCTTCATCCTGCCAAGGACATTCCTAACCCATTTTTGGTGTTTGTCAGTCAAACAACAGATAAGAAATGGACAGCTTCATCAGGTCTTCAAAGGAAAGCACATAAAGGAATATGCAAACTATGTACATAAGCTCACAGAGTTCTGGTCAAGCCTTGTCTAAAGCTACTGCAAGGCCGAAGAGTATAGTCTGAGCAAAATGTATGCACGTGATGTTGTTGAATTCAGGTTCTGCTTTCATTCATGTAACATTACCCTGAATTTTAAAGCAAAAAAAAAAATGTTACCCATGTTTCTGTACAGCAAAGCAGGTACCACACATTGGTCTTGTATTGTTTCTGCATTTGCAGTCCCTTGGGGAACATGGCTGTGTTGCCTTCTGGACCTCAGACATGGAAAGGAGTGGAAACTAGGTCAGGTTATTCATGACAACCACAGAAGAGCAGTGTCTGCATGTACAGGAATATCAAAACGCCATGGTACTAATTGAGATGTAAGCAGGGAGGGAACAGGCAGCACCAGGGCAGCACTCCCTTGCTATAAGAGGAGGCTGCAAGGAAAGAGCTGGTCTGCAGCTTAGAGGAGCAGGAAGGCGATCAACCACAGTGTCAAGAGCACTGAAGAGCAGAAAGCCTTTGCATTCATGCTCACTAAACAGAGGAGTGCGTGAGAGGCCAGAGCAGCCCATGTCAGTGGTGCTGCGGGGAAAGCTTGTCCCTCAGCTGGGAAGAAACAGGCTGCAGAGTCTTTAGTTAAGCTGAGTGTTGTCACATCAGTGACCTTCTGCTTCATACCTGGGTGCTCTGGGAATGCGGCTGAAGCATCCTCAGACCTGTCAGCTGCTGCCTCTGGTGAATTCACAGAGAGCAGGGGAGGTCCCGCGAGGGGCCAGGGATGGTGCTTATCTACTGCATAGCTGGGGAACCACACACCTGCCAGCTCCGATTGCCCCAGATTTCCCTGGGAATTGACCAAACAACTGTTTGTAAGTACTGATGGGAAGATAATGAGATGAGGAACAGTCGTCACGGATTTGTCAAGAACAAATCATGTCAACGTGACCCAATTTCCTTCTGTATGAAGAGAGTCCTCTTTGCAGTCAGTATCTTGCATTTTTTTTTTTTAGGAAGGCTTTTGACTATTTTTCAGGACAGTCTGAAAACAAAGCATAGGCATTATGGTGTAGGTGAAAATACTGTGTGGTGGGTGCATTTCCTCAGCACTGGAAAGCTGTCCATTTCTGAGCTTGAGGTATCAAGAAAGTTGAGGAACAACTTCAGAAAGCCCAAACAGGAAGAATGACCTAGAACAGAGTGTGGTCTGCATAGCATCAGCTGTGAGGAGAACATGGAATTAATGGGCTTATTTGACCCAGAAAGGGAAGACCAAAGGGGAAGGCAAAATAAGTCTCCTTGTGCATAAAATACTTCTGAAAGTAAGAAATTATTTGTTTTTCATGTTCAGGATATAGACAACAAGAAGCAATGGGCTTACACTGAAGGGAGAAAGCTTGAGGTTGGGTAATAAATTAAAAAAATGTTTCCTGGTGCAGCTTGCGAATCGCTGGAGTAGATTTTCTGGGAAGGGTCCTCAGAGATCTTTCGAGAAGGTGCAATGAGATGAGCTGCTGTCAGGAATGAAGCAGGCATAGCTTTTCCTACTTTGGGTAGACTGGCTGACCTTTGGAGGTGCCAGGCAATTCCATAGAAGTGGGATATAGGCAACAAAGAAGTGCGGGCCCAAAGTCAGTTAATAGTGTGTTGAAGCGGAGGTGGATAGACCTGTTTTCTGTTCATCATGCTGCAGTGTGATCATTATGGTGCATAGCAATTTACTCACATTTTGTGCCTCAGTTTCTTGACTGTGCACTGTTTGGTTGTTGCTTCCCCTTTCTTAAAAACTATGAGACCTCTGAGGACATGTCGAGTGTGTCCTAGGCTCCCTCTGCCCAGGGCCAGCAGTGATGTGTAAGGGCTGTTTGCCTGCTCTGTGGTTTGTAGGTCCGCATGTGTCAGACTGCACCTGTGTCAGTGTCAGCTCTGGAAGGAAAAACTTCTCTGCTTCCATGCTATGTTTTTCAGAAAGTCTCAGCTGCCAAATAAATCTTATCAATTAGATTTTGTTTATTTTAAAATGGAACAATCTTAAGCAGACCATTTTCTGAGGCAATGCTTTTCATTAAAATGTGCGTGTGGAAAACACCATCCCAAACAGGGATTCAATGTACCTTGATTTTCATATAAGTCTTTGTGACTCCTCAAAGGTTTCTGGAATGCAGCAGTGCTGTCTGCTTTCTGCAGTGCTCCTGCTGCTCCCCTCAGCTCCCACAGCCAGCCATGCTTCCAGGCACCAGCACTCCTCTGTGACTCCTAAATACAGCATGGAGAGGAAAGGGCTGTGATCAGTGTTCCTAGGCGGAACCTGTTTGCTTTCTGTTTTTCCTCTCTCTCTCCAGCAGTGGGACTAAGCAGCTCCCAAGTGCTGATGGATGCACTGGAGCTGCCTCTGCCCTGCCAAGCTTCCCTCTCTGCTCCAGAGCCATTCTCTATGCAGAAGGGAGATGCTCTTTGCCTTATGGCTGAGCTATTTAGAAATTAGCTCATTGTGACTATCGTGAGATTTATCACAAGGAAACCAGCAAGGAGGAAAGAAATCGCGGCTATTCCCATTTTTGAGGCAGGATGTGAATGATGAATATTCAACACCATGGTTTCCAGTTAAAGCCTGAATCAGACCGGGAGGTGGATCAGTGGGAGACTTTGGAGATTTCGGGTGGGGCTTGTATGTGTTTTCTGACTAGAGGGAAGTGCTTCATCTGCAGTGACCCAGCTATGAAAGGGACTTTCTTAATGCACTGCTAGTTGCATACATGTAGAATATCAGGGTTGGGGTTTTTTTTCCACAAAAACAAGAAGCTGACTCTACTTAAAATATAGATTGAAATGAAGTCTTTCTAGAGGACTAGCCTCAAGGCCTTTTATTTTTTTAATGATTTTTTTTTTAAATCCGTGATGCTTACCTAACAGAGCAATTAGTGCAATGGAGCGTCCCTGATTCGAATCCGTGGTAGATTGCTATTAAAGGAGGTATTAATGGGCTGCCGAGAGCTGGGAAATTGTTGCAGAAAAGTGTGTTTATGGAGTATGGTGCTGGCAGGCAAGATTTCAATCGGATTTGACATGTTTAACATAAATGTATACTGCACAGCTCCTGCAGTTTATGAATAATTCCTACAGGCCTACTGCCTTTCTAATTACTGAAATTTAAAAAAACAGGTCAGGCACATCCTGACGGAAATCTATTACTGCCCCTCCCCCACCACTGCTTTTTTCTGGTTTTTTAATGTATGGCGTTTGTTGAGCACTTAATGCTGGGATATTGTGTGGCGCACAGTAAAGACAGGGAGAGAGTGGGCTGTGAGGGATGCAACAGCTCTTGACCCTGGTGTCTGTGTGAAGGAGGCCTCGGAGAAGGGGTGTCTTGGTTTTGGCTGAGATAGAGTTAACATTCTTCCCAGTAGCTGGTATAGTGCTGTGTTTTGGCTTTAGTCTGAGAATAATGCTGATAACACTGATAACACTATTCTCGTGGTAAGTTCATTGACATATTTTTTCAACTGAACTGAACAGTAACTTTCACACAGATTGATGACTGGCTCAAGACCAAAAAAAATGGTGAATATAAAGGTTTTTGCTTGTTTCCTTCCAGCCACTTTGTAATATAAAAACACCCAGTATTTCCCATGTTTCTAAAGATACCATCTTAGATACCATTGCTGGAAGAAAAAGTGCAGTGCTTTAGGTTACCACTTTGTAGAGGTAGGGTGATGGTGGACACAAGATGGGATGTTCTTCTGTCTTTCCCTCCACCCTATAGAAGTTTCTGAGCAGCAGAGAGGGAGCTCTTGCTCCTGAGGCAGGGAAACCTCCCAGCTTTGGTTCATGCTTTTCTTTTTGCTGTATTTGCCAGGGTGCTGTGCTACTCATGTGCTAGGTCAGCTTCTGCCAGAGCCATGGCCGCACACGTATCTGTGAGCGCCTGAGCCCCCGTCTCAGCATGCAGCATGGCAAGGCCTCACCTACTCCTGCTTCTAGGTCAGAGCCGGGATGCTCAGAACCTTTAGGATTGATCTGTAACTTTATACATAGAATCATAGAATGGTTTGGATTGGAAGGGACCTTAAAGATCATCCATTTCCAACCCCCCTGCATGGGTTATTTTAGTTCCCCTGATGCCCTATCTCTTGGTTCACCGCACAGCGCTGCACTAGAGCACTGCAAGTGGGAGCAGCATCTCCTGGCAGGTCCGAGAGCCTCCTTCAGGAGCTGACAGGAAATGGGCTGATCTGCAGGGCTGTGGGGAAGACCTGTGGTACTCATGATGACAAGCCAAGCACTGCCTCCACGTGCCCTTTGTGCTGCCTGGCGCCTTCACCATGAGGTTTCCTGGGTACTCTGTGTTTGTACATAGCATGCAGGAAAGTCTGGTAGTGGCTGTGGCTTGTAATATGAATATTTAATTGTAACTCAGTTGTTCGTACTCACTGCAGGCTGAAGGTGTGACACAGCATTAGAAAAACAAATTATTTGACCATTTTCAGGGCCACATCTCTGAAAGGTGGCAAAAAAGGCTTGGGTACAAAAGTGTGCTTGCAAATCTCCGTATATTTACTTCTGCCTATCATGTGATAGTGTTACTTATCAAATACAGAGTTGAAAAAATACTGTAGAGCAAGAGGCAATATACAGGCCTGTTAGTATGGCTACAACATCTTATTAGAACGAATGGTACCTTCAGGGAATAGGGAATGTAAACAATGTTTCAGAGAGAAACATTCAACCATATATTTCAAGGCATGAGGTAACAACTGGACAGCGCTGCAGCAGTGCCTGGGTGCCCTTTTGGGGAGGCTTGAGCAGGGCTCTGAGCAGTCACTGTCATCTCTTGATGGTGTCGCCTTCTTGCTCTGTTAATACAAATTGTGTGTTTCTGCGGGATAGCAACTGCCTGCCAGGGAGGCTGGCACTGAACTTTGTACGCCCTTGTCCTGGGCTCCTGAGCTGCTGTTGATGGAACTGCACAGGGAGTTCTGACCTTGCTCATCACACTGGGTGAGGGCTGTGTGTGCCTGAAAGCAGACAAAACGGGACACTTCTGTCCCAGGATTCAGGAGGAGAGCGACAGCCCTTGGAGGATGCTCCTCCATGAGATCTGTGCGGCAGGATGGCAGCCATTAGGGTATTTCCAGCCACAGCACTCTGCAAGGCAAGTCAGGCTGGTCCATGGGCTTGTTGTGCTGGGTAATTGCTCCAAGAAAACATCAGTGAAGGTTGAGGAGGGAGGCACCACCAAATATGGAATTTTGCTTTCCATCAGGCACTGAAAGCACAGTTCCCTGGTCCCACAGAAACTTTTTCCCAGGCTGGCTGCTGAACTTGGTAGGAAGGAGTTTGTCGGCAGGCTGGGGGCAGGGAGGGTGGTGTTTCTTAAATCAATGGAGATAGCAGAAACCGTGCTGTAAATTTCTAGGGCAAGTGGCAAGCTGGTTTACGGAATGCAGGAAGATGAGAACCTCTGGCTTACGGAAAGCAGCATGAATTAATAATCATTTAATTGGCTTTTCCATTATGTTGCTGGGTTGGGAGATGGAAGTTCAGATGAAGGGGCTGTCAGTGGTACTTTAGCTAAAAGAACCTGATGGCTGGGAGATGGGGTGGCAACTCCCTTCCCACCAGGATGGAGAGCAGGCAGCTTTGGGGACCTTTGCCGGTTTTGCCTCTGGACCTAGCAAAAGAAAGGATCCCCACTTTCAAGAGAGCATCCCATCCCACCTCTGAAATAACGCTTGGAGGGTTTCTCCTCCTCCTCTCATAAGCAGAAGCTGCTGAGGTAGAGTGAGAAGACAACCAGGTCTCCAAGCAGTGCTGTGGCAGGGCAGTGTGCCTGCAGCAGCACCGTCCTATTGCGCTTGGCTTTCGGGTATATTTATTGAGAAATGCAGATTTTTCTCTAAGGTCAGCACATCTGAACTAAATCCATTTAAAGAGTCCAAACAGTAAAAGTACTGGTACATAGTTGTACATCATACTTTAAACCCTGATTCCTTTTATTTTCTGCAAGGCCTGGACCTCTAAGCATGATGCTGGATATGGTTAGGGTACAGGCACTGGGCTCCACCTTCCCTGGTGTGGAGCTGCCAGTCAGCACTGAGGCTCCTTTGACATTATCAGCCAAGGACATTCTGTCCTGTCCCCTTGGTGCAGACGAAGGACCTGGCTGCTGGGAGCCTGGGGGTGCTGTGCCGCGTGCCCTCATTTCTGCAGGCAGAAGAGTTCTGAATTCCTATGATCTGTGACATGGACTGAATGTGTCACTTTGTGTGTGGCTGTTTATCAGTGATAAACTTCGGTCTCAGTGTTAAAATTCCCACTTGAGCTGTCAAATCAAAAAAAAAAATACTTGGAACAAATATTCCACATGTGTTTTTCAGAACTCTGCAACAGAGCAGTTATTCTGGGGTCTGGACAATCATTAATAATTCTGGGTTTGAAAGATTAAAGTTACAGGTTGAATCAAGTGCATTTAATAAAACCGGGCACTTTGGAGATGGTAAGTAGAAGGAAATTTTAATTTCTTTGACTTTGCCCTAATTCTAAGCAGGCTGCTTTCCAGTAGAAGGGGAATAAGGAAATGCCCTGTTGTGACTCCAGAGGTTACAGCTAGTGTCCAGTAGCTACGGGACCACTCACACCACACAAGGCTCAGTGTGTTAAGGGTGTTTTAAGGCAGGGTATTCCTCCACCTGCCGCTGTGTTGGCTCTGGTCATGGCCTCTGCCTCCCCGAACTCACCTGGACGAACTGCTTTCCTCAGCCGAGGAGCAGCACAGGCAGGTCCATGGTGCTGCCAAGCTTTTTGTGTTCCAACCACATCTTATTAATAGGAAGCAATGAAAGCCAGCTTTGGTCCTGCAGGGCCACAAGTCATCTTTAATGACTTTCCAGTCCTGAACCCTGGGGAGGGTGTGGGGTTCAAGTAGTGGGTTGACCGGAGAAGCAGCCTGTCATTCTGTGTTGGTGTCTGTAAGTTGGCACTGACACCACAGACTTGTTCTACACAATGAAACTCTCAGTTTGGACGTTTTTGTGGAGTTGGAAGCTCGGAGGGGTCCTGTGGGTTTGGATTCAGGTACAGCCAGAACTTTACATGGTGCATAGAGGCTCAGAATCAGCCAGGGCTGAAACAGTAGGCACGAAGCAGGGCAGCACTGCAGGGAAGGAGATTGCCTCTAAGCAGGCTTTGGCAAGGCCAAGCTACCAGGAGACAATCAGTAGTACCAGAGCTCCTCTGATCCCTGCCTCCCTTTGGCGGTATTGTTATCTTTTGCAATACCTATTTTCCATCTCCTGGAAGTTATGTTGCCCCTATTTAGCTGAACACTTAGAGTTCAGCTAAAGGTTAGAAAGGTGGTTAGAAAGGTTAGGAAGGTGGTTAGAAATGGGGTGTTCTTCCTGTGATATGGTGCCTTTTGAAATACAGCTCCTGCCAGTGGATGGAGAGTTGTTTGGGAAGGAAGCAGTTTGCCTGTATCTTACTCTGGCAGCATCTTCTGAAACAAGGAGCGGATACCAGCAGGTTCACAAAGAGAAGAAGAGACAAGGGGAAGAGTATGGGGGGACTGGTCTAAGAATGCTACAGTGCCTTGTTAATCGGCAGCCGATCCATCATATTAAATATCCAGCTGTCATATATTACCTTTCAAGTGAAAATGAATAACTCCCATTAAGGGCGAAATGGGTTTGAAGTCGATTCGAGACAGATTAAAGTACTGTTATGAATGTGTGTTCGGGGAGGAGGAGACGGGGGCTGTGTATAATATACTTGTCCTTACAGTTTTTAAATAATAGATGTCCCACAAATTTATGTACTGCAGGCTGCTAGGGTTCGGGGGAGGAGTAAAGGTCAGGGATGCGCTTCTCGGAGCATCACAACCTGCCAAGGCCTTTGCTGTTGACTTCTGTGCTTATTTGCCTTTTGTGTTTTGGTGAAACAGAATCGCCCTTCAGCTTGTTACAGTGTGAGGATGTCCCAGTCCCACTCCAGCACTGGCTGTTGGCTGGGTCTCTGCCACCATGGTTTTGGTGGGACCACCAGTTGTGTGCTTTTCCCTGGCCATGTGCTACTGCTTCCAGCACAGACCACACATCACTTGGGCTGACAGCACAGCTTCCAGCCACCTCCAAGGCAAACATATTCTAGAGTGTTCATATGCAAACCATTCAGTGAGCTAGGAGTATGAGTTCTGCTTTGTCGAGTCAGTCCAACTGTTCTTGGAGATGACACGTTGGCCTTCACATATGGCCCAGTATTTGTGTGTCTGGTGTGAATGCAGAACAAGACTTTTCATGGATGGCAACACCTAACAGGTTGTAGGCAGCCCACAGAAATAGCTGAGATTTCTCTGCTTCTAACTATAAGTTACACAGTTCCCTTACTATGAAAGATAGTCAAGAATTAATTTATTTTGGCCAGGCATGCTTTGTAGGATGTAAGTTAGTCTACAGACTCATCCTCCTCCAAGTCTTTGGTATGTGTTTGAAGCAGCAGCAGCAGAGTAAATGAAGTACTGTCTTTGTCCAACTTCAGCCTCTTTGGGGATGTCCTGATATAAATCTCGTTTTGTTGCAGCACCAGCCAGCCAGGCAGAGAAGGAGCTGACAGAGCCTCCAGCATCCTCTAAAAGAATATCGTTTCCCAGCAGCTCTGAGTCGCCTCTTTGCTTTAAATGGTCAAAAACTTCAGAGGAGACCAAATCAGAGCAGGTAAGGAAGAAGAACCCAGCTTTTTGAGCATCTACAATCAGGTAATTTGTTTCATATGTGCCAAAAGCAAAGAATATAATAGGAGAAGGAGGATGAAAGGCAATAACTGGTGGTAGGAGAAGGCATCAAATTATTAAAGTCTAGCTGTAAGGAAAGAGGAAAGCAGCAGCTCTGTCAAGTGCATGATTCATTTGTCTTGCTCTGCAGATGTATCAGTGTCCATATTGCAAGTACAGTAACACAGACGTGAATCGGCTGCGGGTGCACACCATGACCCAGCACTCGGTGCAGCCCATGCTCCGCTGCCCGCTCTGCCAGGACATGCTGAACAACAAGATCCATTTGCAGCTGCACCTCACCCATCTGCACAGTGTGTCGCCTGACTGTGTCGAGAAGCTTATCATGACGGTAAGTGCTGCGTAGTCAAGCATGTCTACTGCCTTCCTAGCACAGACGAAGACTAAAGGCGTGGCCTGACCTGTGCAGGCTGACTCTGCTGTAGTGGGCAGCTCCTTCATCTGTCAGGACTCTGTCATCTAGGTTTTTCCCATCCCTCTGTGTTTTGTCACAGAGACTATTTTGTCCATGCTTGAGCACTATGGAAACTGGCAGTGTTTCAGCGTTGAGTAATTTCACTGTGAAGAGATTAGAATAAATATGATTTCCTTTAATTATTGAGGTCATTGCGTGGGATCACTTTTTGCACAGAAGCTTCTGGGAGATGCAGTAGCTGATGCGCTGCGCTGCTGCTGCTGCAGAGGGAAAGTGCTTGTGTGTTGGGCACTTCCCAAGAACGGCAGCAAGGGTGATTAAGGTAACATTACAGGAAACTAGATTCCAGGTTTCTGCCTGAAATATGATTTTAGGAACCAATAGAGTAACTTCCCTTAGCAGTCTCATCTCAGGGAGGGGAGATAGTCCTATTGTGCAGCCCATGTTCTGCACTTCATTCACTTAATGAAGATCATTGTTACAGTTGTGTGAGATGAGCTGGGTACGTGAGGAGTTGCTCCATCCAAAATTACCATGGGTTTGTTGTGTAAGAATTCACTTTTCAGGGTAACCTGAACAAGCAAGGGATATGCTGCCATTGGCCCAGGGGAAGTGGAACCTTAAGGGACTTTTGAATGCTAGAGCTACTGTTTCAAGTGCTGTTTGTAAATGCCTGGTTTTAACTCAAAATCTAAGCATAGGCATTTAAAATTCTCTGGAGTAGGAAGTTAGCCACTGAAGTGTGGAGTGAAAGTTCACTAAAGTGATCTGTCTTCATTTAGTGCTCTAAACTTGTAACAACCCTTCTTCCAGAGCTGTTTGTCAAACAACTTTGTGTTTCTGTATGGGTTGTTGATGGCTATTGCTTGTGCTGCTTCCAGTGGGGAGCAGAAGCTTCAGATGGCAGATCATGGTTCAGCGCAAGTATGTTTGCACCAGGCTCTTCTTGTGCCCTGCGTCCTTGTTTTAGCACCTAGCACGGGAATACTTCTCCAACACCATCTCCGAGGAACTGAAATTCATCTGACTTGAGAGCTAGCACTTGGTGAGAAGTAGCAAATTAACAGTGCAGTGTTCAAGTTCTCATTTTTGAGACCTCGGTTTGTGCTCTGGCTTTACACAGTGCCACTGACCCAGCGCCCCTCTCTGCTGCTGGCATACATGTGGAGCCGCTGGACCTCTTCTGTAGACTAGTACGTGTTGTTGCGGTGCCGAAGTGCTCGTAACGGGTTACTGCACTTCCCAGCACTCAGGCGCTTACTTCCATAAATAACATTCTGAGTCCCAGAATATTTCTTTCATTAATTCTCTTTGCATATGTTTCACATGAGTGTGCCTTTCTTTTTGCTAGTCTCAGTTTAAGATATAGGTAGAATTAACAAGACATATTTGCAAAAACCCTTCTAAATTCACAAATGGAATGTATTGTAAGATTTTTACACTGTTATTTCTTTGGTATAATCTTCAAGGCAAGAATGTGTTTGCATTTAAGAACCTGTCACCAAGTATATAAAAGAAGTGTTTATTCCTGTCCTTTCTCTTTGTGGTTTCTTTTTTTGCACCCTATTTCTTCTTGTTTTCCCCCTTCTTTGCCAATTGCTGACAGCAGAGGTGAATAACACCATGTTTGTTGCAGTATTCATGTTCTTTATCAACTCCCCTCCCATGACATCATCTAAGCAAGCACATGCAGCATTGCCCAGCTTTTGTCTTACAGTTCTCTCATCTCCTCTTTCTATTACTCTCACAGTTCTTCTGCAGCTCCTTCTCAAATGCCTTTATGCTTTTTATCTGCCTGCTTTACTTTACCAGCTCCCTGTCCTCTCACTGTCCTGCCTCTGTCTGGGCCCTGCCGAGGCATCCTGCACCTCATGGGCTGCAGGGGCTGGTGGTGACCACCTCTTGAGCGAGCACTCCCAACTGACTCTGAGAACTGAACATGCCCCAAGTAGGCGCCACATCGTAAAATCCATTAAAAAACCCAGCCTGACAGGCCCCAGCAGTCTCATGAGTAACAAAATGCAGGGAGATAGGGAAGAAGAGCACCAGTAGATCACTAACCCTGTGAACTGGCCATGCCGACAGGCTCGAGCAGAGCACAGGTCAACTCTGCCCACCATGTGTCTGGGTCAAGGAGCTGTCCCAGCACAAAGACGTCAGTTTCTGCAGTCTGCATCCCATTTTATTCATGGTGCTTAGTGTGTAAATACCTTCTGAGGACTTGAACAACTCTTACTAGCCTCTAACAAAATCGATGGAAGACATCTTGGCCTTTTAAGAGAGCTGGACAGAGACTGAGCCCCTTTCTTAGGCCAGCAAGTGTAACCAGTTTGCTAAGGGTGTGTGTTACGCTGGTGTGGAATGGTGTGTCTCTGAGCTGGGCTGTTGGCAGAACACAGTCTGGAGCAGGTGCAATTGGGCTGGTCCATCTTCTCTGCCTGAGCACTCTGTCCTGCAGGATACAGGGAGACCACTCATTAGGAGCTGAGGACACTCCGCAAAGGATGTGGCCAACACAACTGTAGTTCTGTGGAGGACAGTCCTCATAGGTGAGTCATCTGCTGAGCTGGAGCAGAGCCTCACCCTGCTGCTGCGAAGCACAGGACTTCTGCTGAGAACCGTAGAGTCTGGCTTAGTCATGAAGATAGTCCTCCTGCTTGTTCCTGTTTTTCCACCTGGCAAGTGCCACTGGCCCTGGGCAGCTGTTCCCTTTGGTACCTAGAAATATGTGTGGGGAGGAAGATTGCTTTTCTTGCATCAAGTCATATAGCATGTAGGTCGAGAAGGTGGTTCTTTTTTTGCATTAAATGACAAATATTTTGAAATCACTATGGCTTCATGAAGTGGCATAATGAAAGGTTCCTGATTTTGCTCATTTTAGTTGAGATTCCTGTCTCAGTCTGACTTGTGAATCGGGTCTTGGTGCCACCACGAGGGAATTGCAGTCCGGTAAATGGGAGCCAGGTCCCTTTCGACACAGCGTCCTTGCGCTGGGTGTTTGGAGGAGGCTCCAGTTAATAATACCTTATCAGACGCCTTTCAGGAACCTGCAGTGTCTAATATGTCTGTTGCCATAGTAACGCTTCTTGCTTGTGCTCAGCATCCCAGAGCTGGCTGTTCCAGGCTCCATCCTTTCGTATCAGCAAGCAGCCAGGCTTACACACATGGGATGCCAAGTCCTCCCCGCTAGCCCAGCCACTGGGACTGGGGCTGCAGGGAGCGGAAAGCCACGTGGAATGCTCCCATGTGGTGTGGGGCCCGGGGTGCACCATGGGCCAGGGGCTCCCAACACCCCCATCTCCTGCAGCTTCCCTTCCATGGAGCTGGTGAATGCATGTGGTCAAGTGCATTTCATGTGGCATTGTAGCCACTCCGAGCGGGTGTAATCACTATCTTTCCACATAACAGCCTTTTGACTAATCTTGGGCCTGGACCGCTTCAGCATAGAGCCCCTTAATGAGGGTGAAGTGCAGTTCGCCAGCACAGTCGATTGACAAGACTGATGGGCTCGAGCCAGGAGAAGGGACAGTTTCCCAAGAGCCTCCAGGAGCGGGGAGCTCTCCCTCCTCCCATGGCCAGCTTTATCCTTCTGCACATTCCTCTCCCGTCATTTCTGTTGTCAGTTTTCTCTTCCTTGGTTTAGGGCATATTCCCATTGTTCCGCTGTCTTTCCATCTTTTTCTGTTCTCCCTTGGCCTTAAGAGTAATTCTTGCCAGTCTCTGCCATCCTTACTTCTCCCTCTTGCCATCTGTACATTTTTTCCCTCTTCCCTATTGTCTTTTCTTACTGCTCTCTCCCTTCTGCTGTCATTCAATTTTTCTCTCTCCCTCCTTCTCACCCCCGCTCACTCCCCCCTTTCCCTCTCAGTCTGTGTCTCATTCTCCATCTAGGATGAAGGTAATGAAAATAATCGGGCTTCATTAATTCTGAGCCCTGTGAGATGATAGCCATTTGGAGCCATGTTTGCCAATTAGATGGTCTAAATTAGAAGTGACCTTGGTATACTGCCATCGCTTTGCCTCTCTGAGTCTAATGAAGCTTTTCACTCCAGCACCCTCTCTCTCTCTTTGTAATGGAAATTACCTCCTTTGTCTGGTTCGGGAACCTTGCATTGCATGTGTGTTTCCCCCTGGTTGCATGGACATAGGGATAGTAATGTTATCTCCTCAGACCCCTTCAAGAGATTTGCTTTTCAAAGCTGCATGGTATCAGCATTATAGGGCATTTTCAGAGGAACTGCATAGACTATCCACACCTATGGTCACTCAGTGCGGAGGAAGGTCAGAGCAGGCAGATCCAGTGCACAAGGGGAGCTGGCTATTCACCCTGTCCAAGATTAATTCACTGAACGTGCCAGGAATATCCTTGTATCACGCCGCCAGGGCCAGCACAGGAGGGGTGTTCAACTCAGAGCCTG
Organism: Psittacus erithacus; assembly: GCA_009867235.2. Lineage (NCBI taxonomy): Eukaryota > Metazoa > Chordata > Aves > Psittaciformes > Psittacidae > Psittacus > Psittacus erithacus. The sequence goes on from WYDI02025984.1 coordinate 24,004, forward strand.
CAGCCCATGCTGATAGCAGTTCTGCAGTTCATCATCTTAAAGATCTCTTAGATTCAGTGGTGGCAGGAACCACACATGTCACTGCTGTAGGTTGTCTCTGGTGAGGAGTGGACCCGCAGGTTGTTCTCCAGACTGGTGACAGATCTGTTAGTGGCAGGACATGTGTGATTTGCTGGAGATCCTTGTGGGGAAGGGGAGCCGGAGACATGGCATGTCCACCCTTGGATCTTTTGCACAGTCACTCAGTGGACCACATTGTCTATAGAAATGGCCACCAAATTGGGGTGCCCATGCGTGTCACTGAATCTTGTCATCATAAAGAAATATTGTCTCCTTAAGGGGATCTGAATTGCATCAAAAGGGAGGGTCCTTGAAAGCAGAGAGGCTTTTCCCAATAACTTTCCATCTGAGGCAGGTAATCAGCTTCTCTGCGGTCTGCTCTAGAGGGAGATTGCCTAGTCATCATCCCCATCTCCAGTACAGACCAAGGGGAGATGTTTCAAAGTGGGGTGCAGGACGGACTGCCAATCTCTGGCACAAACTTCCCCCTCCTTTGCTCTTTTCACAGCAAAGGGGATAGGGTTTAATGTTAGAGCAAAACAAGTATGTGCAGAAGGAGGAAAGGGAGAAGCCAGTCACATTTGTCGAACTTGCATCTGTAGGGCTGTCTTTTTAATAACAATTCACAGTGATTGACATGTTGCCATTGGGAAATGGTGTTGAAGAGACACAAAAATAGGAGGATGGAGGATGCCAGGATATCATGCCAGGTGTTGTCTGCTCAGGTGAGAGGGAGGTAGAGAGCACTGAACAACTGCATGCGCTAACACATGCTGTGCTCAAGATAAACATATTCCCCTCTCTCACCAGAACAGTTAATGCCATTTAAATACATGTGAAGTAGCAAAGGCTGTGTTGTAGAGCACTGCTCCCTGTTTATCTGCTGGTGGCTGTGATCTACTAAACCTTCCTGCCCCTAGTACTCACAGCATTCGTTTATATCAAAAACAGCTGCGATGTGTGAGACATTTTCTGCACGCACAAGGAAATGGTGTGTCCGCGGATGGGTTTGAAATGTGAAAGGACAAACAGTTCAAAATGGGCAGTCTGGAATCCACTGTAAATGCAAAACAATTGAGACATGCAGCAGCCTCTTGTCACTGTTTCTGTTTGTGCTGTGTGCTTAGGGGTGGTTGTGGGGATAAAGAGACAGTTGTTCTGCCCTAAACAATGGCACAGAACGGGCAGCACTTTGAGGAGAAGCCTGAATGCTGCTTAGCAGATAGAGGACTGACATGATCTAGTTGCTGAAGCAAGACCAGTGCCTTGTTTTCAGGGTTTCACAGGGGGCCAGCTCTGTGTGGCTGGCTGGACTGCCTGCCGTTGCCCTACATCCATATCCAGAATTTCTAGTTTCCTGCACTTTTTTCAAAGGCTTTTCTCTGTTTGCCTTTGGGGATTTTGTGTCTGTAGCAATTCAGTGCACCACAGCCTCTTTTCTTCTTCCCACCCTTTTTTTTTCCCCCCTTTTTTATTGTGGAGGGAGGGGTAGAAGTAGGGTGGGAACTGTGGCTATGGAGATGCAGGTAGATAAAGGTAATTACTTAAACACATATAGGGCAGGCCTAACTGGTTTGGAGCCCCAGATTAAGATGCAGAGGAGCATGTGAGGTTGATGATTATATTTCGGGGAGAATTAATTGACGGAAGGTGAAGGCAGACAAAGAACCGCTGCTTACTGCCTTCTTGAATCCCAATCAGGAATTATGATTAAAGACACGGCGAGACAACAGAGGCCTGATGAATTGGTGTCTTTTTTTTTTCTTTTTTGCCGTCATTCACACTTGATTGACTTCAACCTTTCAAGTGCAAAAGTCTCTCTTTTCCATTATTATTCATAGCCATCTGAGTTTTTCTAATTAAAGTGTATGAAAACAATTACTGATCCGTCGTACTGAGTGTGGTAGTGGAGATGGCTGCCTTACTGTAATACGTATAAAAAGCCCACAGTTTCTATAATGATGTGCAGCTGAGGTGTTAGATAATTTTATTCTTTTTCTACTCTGTTGGGGTTTTTTTTAATTTCTCCTGATTTATTTTTTGTCATTCCTAAAGATCCTAAGAAAGCGCTCTGCCTGCTGATAAAGCTGAGAGGGACATCTTCTTCTCGTCTTCCCCCCTCTGCATCCTGTTCATCCCCCTCCTCCGAGCCCTGCTACCGGGAATTAACTGGTGACCTTTCACGTCTTCCAGCCCCCTACCCACAGCCATCACATGCTCCTGCTTAGAGTAAAAGGTGGAATGAACATGGTGTGCTCAGCTTCCCTCCCAGTGATTTATCAGGGTCAGCTGCTCTTCCTGCAGGCATCGATGAGAACTAGTGTTCACCCCTGTGCACCAGTTGCCTCAGTAAAAGAGGGAACTCAGCACCCCTCCCCCTCATGGGTCAGATGGCTGCAACCCCTCTACACCAACATCTGTTTCTGAGGTTTTTCATGGACTGTTTTTGCTTCCGTTCACTTAATGAAGCCAAGGTCTAGTCTGTGTTTGCTTGGCTTTGACATGTGTATAGATAAGGAAGATTTCATGTCCTGCACGTAGGTTTACCTTCAGCTTCACCATAGATTTGCTAATACCTCATTTGGTTCAGTCAGAGCCTTGTGGTCCTTGACTTTGCAGAAAGCAAGGTAAACTGTGTGCAGATAACAGCCTCACTCTCTTCTATAGTCCAAGGCGCAAATGCCCTCTTAGTATCTGATAGAAGGATGGAGTTATGTGTTTTGCTAGGATACATACCCATTTAGGAATGTTTATTTATGCCTCACTTCCCCAGCAGCCAGAGGCTGGGAGCAGAAGCACCACAAGCATTGCAACTCAGTGTTGGTTCCTTTTCCTTCAAGTACCACAGCCCTGGTGAAAGGACAGTGCTCCCTGAGCATCAGTGGAGTGAGGTGTGTAGCCACTCCGAGCTGTGGAGACGTCTTCACTTGCCACAGGCATCTAACCAGTGCTGACAGACCTGCACTGGAATATGGTGCAGATGGTGATGGTGGTGTGGGTCTGTCTGCCCAGTTGCTGCTCTGGGAGAAGGGCTGTTGGCAGCTTTTCAGGTGGTGCCAGGTACTGGTCTGGTTGTCTAGAAGGGTATACATTGTCTTGTGTCCAGTGCCAACCATGTGCAAATTGCTGATGAGGTAGTTTGTATGTTCTATGTGTGACCGGGTGCACCCAAAGAAACAGTTTTCCAGAAGATGAGCGTGTGCATTTGACTTTTTCAAAGAGCGTCCCCAGTTGAAGCACTCTCCAGCTCTTTGAAACTGTTGTTGTTCAAGCACTGCACTGGTTATGGTGATGCAGGTTATAGACAAACACCTGAAGAGAGGTGAAGGGAACACATCAGTCAGAGCAAAGAAAAGGTTACCAAAAGCTTTCCAGTTTGCAGACAATTTGCTTTCTTTTTAGTCTTTTCTTATTCATCCTTTCCTTTGTCACCTCTCTCCTTATTTGTACTTTTCTTTCTCATGCCTTTCCTTTTCCTGCATGGATACACTTTGAAAACAGTGCTGCAATGCTCCCTAGTTCAAGATTACAGTGTACTTTACGAGGTATGATTTAATTAGGGGCCTTATTATGTTTTCAGCAGCTTAAGGTGGGCCTTTCAACTTATCTACCTAATTGGTTGCACAAGAAGTTTCACAGCCCATGACAAAACATTGTCAGTGATCAAAGTCTGAATTCTACATAAAGGAAAAATATTAATAATAAGATTATTCTTCAAGTGTGCACTGCTAATTATGTCCAGAATGTAACTGCAGAAACACTTTTGACTGATGGGAGCTTTGTCAAATAAATGTGAGTCTTCAGTGAGCCATGAAAAGTGACGCCTCTGACTTTACAATTGTGGTGTCTAATTTTGCCACTGAAGATGTGTGAAATATTTTCCTGTGTTTCTCTTCATCCCGCATCCTTTCTTCCCTTTCTCCAGGTGACAACACCTGAGGTGATGATGCCCAGCAGCATGTTTCTCCCAGCAGCCGCTCCAGAAAAAGATGGGAACTCCACTGTGGAGGAGCTGGGGAAGCAGCCTGGTGAGTGCTGGTCACTGAAGTCCATGAGTCCCACCACTCCCTCAGCTTCCATCACCTGATCAGGGGCTGTATCTGGGGACATCTTCATATGGATGAACTTCATATGCCCAGCTGTCTCCTGAAAACTGCAGTGGGACAGTGCCCAGCAGGGCCATCTCCCTTCATCTGTGCTGCAAACAGGCTGGTGCCCCAGGAGTCCCCATAGCAGGGCAGCTCAGAGCTGAGGAGCACAGGTCACCACTGTGGCCATTCATATGGAAGTAGTGTTGAATCCTTGCAAAGGAAGGACCAGATGTGAGTGGTCAAAAGCAGAGGTGGTGGAGGACTGAGGGGATCCATATAGAAATGCTGAAGGTGGCAGCTGCTGGCTGGAGACTGTGTTGCCATCTCTGCTGTACCTGCTTTGCTGCCGTCACAGCTCAGTACAGTCTCTAGGCATACTATCTGAGGAGCTTTGAACTGCTGGAGTCCTTCTCCAGCCCAAATCTCAGCCTTTTTCATTGCCATGCTGTGTTATGAAGGCACGGCTGTAAATCCATGGCTATTTAGTCCTGGCTTTGTTGTGTAATATGAGAGCATCTCAAGAACATAGCTCTGTATGGGCAGAAGAGTCTGATGTCGGACCTGGCAGGGAAGCAATGCCGGTCTTCCTTCTGTGCCCTCCTGGAAGGTCTGTAAGGAATCAGGGAATGAAGACAGTGTCATTTCCTCTCAGACGGACAGCCCTGAGGCAGTGATGCTGGTGGGGCAGCACTGGCGCAGCCAGGGTAGCTAATGCAGTGCTGGTCAAGGGGATCTCTTTTCTGGCCTCTACCCGTATCATACTTTTTTCCAGCAGGACTGTGCTCTTAGACCCTGGATAAGTGGCAGTGCACTGAGTGCTTGTTCCTTCTTCTCCCATCTTCCCTCAAATAGCACCCTTTGAGGTGCTGCCAGAAGGATCCACATTTCATTCCTCTTGTTTCTAGCTTTGGTGGGGCCAAGACTCAAATACTGCATTCAGTCTGATGAACTTTCTTATTGCAAAATATGCAAGACATCAAAGCAAAACAGCAAACACGCACAGGTGACTGAATGGCCTTCACTTAAAAGGAAGAATTGAAGGTGATAAATTCACTAAGGAAATGTGTGTGTGAACAATTCCCACATATTCAAAGTGGGCTAAGTAAAGTAAATTGTGTAGGTTTATGCAATGGGCCATGATGAGGGTAATGGGCTGTTATAAAATAAATGAATGAAGACAGAGGAGAAGCATTAGAAATACCTATCATATTGCAGAGAAAACACATGGACATATTAGGGACAAAAAGAGGGCATTGATCTGCCCTTCTGTGCTGGTGTAATTATCAGGTTTGCTCTCGTTCTGTTTTCACAGAGATCCCTGAGGACTCGGGAAAGGGTCTTCTGCCATCAGACAGCACAGAGCACAGCGGAGATCCCAAGCCAGTTCTGGCCGATCCAAGCTCTGCCAGGGAGGACTCCAGTTTCCTCTGCTGGAAGAAAGGCTGCAACCAGGTGTTCAAGAGCTCGGCAGCCCTGCAGACACACTTCAATGAGGTCCATGCAAAGCGGCCTCAGCTGCCGGTGTCCGATCGCCATGTCTACAAGTATCGCTGTAACCAGTGCAGCCTGGCATTCAAAACCATTGAGAAACTGCAGCTTCATTCCCAGTACCATGTCATCCGGGCGGCCACCATGTGCTGCCTCTGCCAGCGCAGCTTCCGAACCTTCCAGGCCCTGAAGAAGCACCTGGAAACCAGCCATCTGGAGCTGAGTGAGGCTGACATTCAGCAGCTCTATGGTGGTCTCTTGGTCAACGGAGACCTCCTTGCGATGGGCGATCCTTCGCTTGCAGAAGACCACACTATCATAGTCGAGGAAGATAAGGAGGAGGAGAGCGACTTGGAAGATAAGCAGAGCCCGACAGGTAGCGATTCAGGGTCAGTGCAAGAGGACTGTGGCTCAGAACCAAAAAGGGCCTTACCCTTCAGAAAGGGCCCTAACTTCACTATGGAGAAATTCCTAGATCCATCTCGCCCATACAAGTGCACAGTCTGCAAGGAGTCTTTCACGCAAAAGAACATTCTCCTGGTCCATTACAATTCAGTTTCTCACCTGCATAAACTGAAAAGAGCCCTCCAAGAGTCTGCTACTGGGCAGCCTGAACCGACCAGCAGCCCAGACAGCAAGCCTTTTAAGTGTAACACCTGCAACGTGGCCTACAGTCAGAGCTCAACCTTGGAGATCCATATGAGATCTGTCCTGCACCAAACCAAGGCTCGCGCTGCCAAACTGGAAGCAGCTGGGGGCAGCGGCAGCAGTAATGGAGCTGGCAGCAGCAGCAGCAGCAGTCTTTCTTTGGGTTCATCCACACCAAGTCCAGTGAACGCTACCAACAGTAACACTTTTACAGCCACCAGCACAAGTAATTCGGGCCCAGTTCCTATTCCCAGCCTGCTCAACCAGGTATCCAGTGACAACATGGGAATTCCTACATTAGGTAACCCTGTAAGCACTAGTAGCTCCTCCCCTTCAGAGCCCAAAGAAGTAAACCGAAAGAAGTTGGCAGACATGATTGCATCCAGGCAGCAGCAGCAGCAGCAGCAGCAGCAGCAGCAAGCTCAAACCCTGGCCCAGGCCCAGGCCCAAGTCCAGGCCCATCTGCAACAAGAACTGCAGCAGCAGGCTGCTCTTCTGCAGTCCCAGCTCTTCAACCCAGCACTTTTGCCACACTTTCCAATGACCACTGAGACCCTCCTGCAGCTTCAGCAACAGCAGCATCTTTTGTTTCCTTTCTACATCCCTAGTGCCGAGTTCCAGCTCAATCCAGAAGTTAGTTTGCCTGTCACCAGTGGTGCGCTGACATTGACTGGTACAGGTCCGAGTTTGCTGGAGGACCTGAAGGCTCAAGTTCAGATCCCTCAGCAGAGCCATCCACAGCTCTTACAGCAGCAGCAAGGCCAGCTCTCCTTGTCACAACCTCACTCCGTCCTTATACAGAAGAGCCAGCACCCTGAGAAGAAGAATAAATGCATACTGAAGGAGAAAGAAAAAGAAACCCCAAGGGAAAGGGAAAGTGCAGAGAGGGGAGACAGTAATGTAGCATCTAAAGAGTCTCTACCTGATAACTTAAAGCCCAAAGAAAAGAAGGACTTTGTACCAGGCAGTAGTTCAGAGCCTTCCTTACTGCCGCCACGTATTGCCTCTGATGCAAGAGGGAATGCGACAAAAGCCTTGCTGGAAAACTTCGGCTTTGAGCTTGTCATTCAGTATAATGAGAACAAGCAGAAGGTGCAGAAGAAAAACGGGAAGACAGAGCAAGGTGAGAACTTGGAAAAGCTCGAGTGTGACACATGTGGCAAGTTCTTTTCAAATATCCTCATCCTGAAGAGCCACCAAGAGCATGTTCACCAACATTACTTTCCCTTCAAGCAGTTGGAGAGATTTGCCAAACAATACAGAGAACACTATGATAAACTGTACCCACTGCGGCCTCAGACCCCAGAGCCACCACCACCACCTCCTCCGCCACCACCTCCACTTCCTCCAGCACCTCCTCAGCCGGCTTCAACTCCTACCATCCCTGCATCTGCCCCACCGATTACCTCTCCTACGATCGCACCAGCCCAGACGTCTGTGCCACTCACCCAGCTCTCCATGCCAATGGAGCTCCCCATCTTTTCACCACTGATGATGCAGACCATGCCACTACAGACATTACCTGCACAGCTGCCACCCCAGCTGGGTCCTGTAGACCCTTTGCCTGCCGACTTGGCCCAGTTGTACCAGCATCAGCTCAACCCTAGCCTTCTCCAGCAGCAGCAGAACAAGAGGCCACGGACGCGGATCACTGACGACCAGCTCAGAGTCCTTCGGCAGTATTTCGATATTAACAATTCCCCAAGTGAGGAACAGATCAAAGAGATGGCAGACAAATCTGGACTGCCCCAGAAAGTGATCAAGCACTGGTTCAGAAACACTCTTTTCAAAGAACGCCAGCGCAACAAGGATTCCCCATACAATTTCAGTAATCCTCCCATTACCAGCCTGGAAGAACTGAAGATAGACTCACGGCCTCCTTCTCCAGAACCTCAAAAGCAGGAGTACTGGGGAAGCAAGCGGTCCTCCCGGACACGCTTTACTGACTACCAACTCAGAGTCCTGCAGGACTTCTTTGATGCCAATGCTTATCCAAAGGATGATGAATTTGAGCAGCTTTCTAACTTGCTGAACCTCCCAACGCGTGTTATAGTGGTGTGGTTTCAGAATGCCCGTCAGAAGGCTAGGAAAAACTATGAGAATCAGGGAGAAGGCAAAGACGGGGAACGACGGGAGCTTACAAATGACAGGTATATTAGAACAAGCAACTTGAACTACCAATGCAAAAAGTGCAGTCTCGTCTTTCAGCGCATTTTTGATCTCATTAAACACCAGAAAAAGCTTTGTTACAAAGATGAGGATGAGGATGGACAGGATGATAGCCAGAATGAAGACTCTATGGATGCAATGGAGCTCTTAACTCCAGCCAGTTCCTCCTGCAGCACACCAATGCCCTCACAAGCTTTCAGCACACCTACATCTTCAGCCAGTGCAACCTCCTCAGCTTTTCTGCAGCTCACAGCAGAGGCAGATGATTCCTCCACCTATAGTTCTAAAGTAGAAGCTACAGAAGAGAAACCAAAGCAGCCTGAACCTCCAAGTACACAGCAAAACCAAACTCAAGAGAAGCAAGTGCAACCAAAGCAAGAGTCTCAGCAGCAACAGGACCAAGGAGAACAAAAGACAAGTTCAGCACACCAAAAGATTTCACAGTTATCCTCCCCTTCTTCATTGCAACAGCCACCTCCCCCTCCTCAGCCCCCTCAGTGCTCCTTGTCACAGTCAAGCCCAAGTCCATCTCAGCTCTCGCATCTCTCCCTCAAACCCATTCACACATCCACCCCTCAACAGCTGGCAAGCCTACCTCCTCAGCTAATCCCATACCAGTGTGACCAGTGTAAGCTGGCATTTCCTTCCTTTGAGCATTGGCAGGAGCATCAGCAGCTACATTTTCTGAGTGCACAGAACCAGTTTATCCACCCCCCATTCCTGGACAGAACCCTGGATATGCCGTTCATGCTTTTCGATCCCAGTAATCCATTACTCACGAGCCAGCTGCTCTCTGGGGCATTACCACAGATTCCAGCAAGCTCAGCCACTTCACCATCAACTCCAACATCCACAATGAACACACTGAAGAGAAAGCTGGAGGAAAAGGCCAGTGCAAGTCCTGGAGAAAATGACAGTGGTACTGGAGGAGAAGAACCACAAAGGGATAAGCGTCTAAGGACTACCATTACCCCAGAGCAGCTGGAAATTCTTTATCAGAAATACTTGCTCGACTCCAACCCAACGCGGAAAATGTTGGATCACATTGCTCATGAAGTGGGCTTGAAGAAACGCGTGGTGCAAGTTTGGTTTCAGAACACGCGTGCACGGGAAAGGAAGGGGCAGTTCAGAGCCGTAGGGCCTGCCCAAGCCCATAGACGGTGTCCCTTCTGCCGAGCTCTCTTTAAAGCAAAGACGGCTCTGGAAGCTCATATCCGATCCCGTCACTGGCATGAAGCCAAGAGAGCTGGGTACAACTTGACATTATCTGCTATGCTCTTGGATTGTGATGGGGGACTGCCAATGAAGGGAGACATATTTGATGGAGGAAGCTTTTCCCACATGCCACCAACAAGCAGTGATGGCCATACCATTCCTCTCTCCCCAGTGAACAAGAGCATGGAACTGTCTCCTCGAACTCTGCTGAGTCCATCCTCCATTAAGGTTGAAGGGATGGAAGACTTTGAGAGTCCCTCCATGTCCTCAGTCAATCTGAGCTTTGACCAGACAAAGCTGGACAATGATGACTGCTCCTCTGTCAACACCGCAATCACAGACACTACAACAGGAGATGAAGGGAATGCAGACAATGATAGTGCTACAGGGATTGCAACCGAAACCAAATCAACATCGGGACCCAGTGAGGGTCTCACAAAAGCTGCCATGATAGCAATGTCTGAATATGAAGATCGGCTGTCTTCTGGCCTGGTCAGCCCAGCTCCCAGCTTTTACAGCAAAGAGTACGATAATGAAGGTACTGTGGACTATAGTGAAACATCCAGCCTTGCAGACCCCTGCTCACCCAACCCTGGTGCAAGTGGTTCAGCCAGCAAGTCTGGAGAGAGTGGGGATCGGCCTGGGCAGAAACGCTTTCGCACTCAGATGACTAATCTCCAGCTAAAAGTTCTTAAGTCATGCTTTAATGACTACAGGACACCTACCATGCTGGAGTGTGAGGTCCTGGGCAATGACATTGGACTGCCAAAGAGAGTTGTTCAGGTCTGGTTCCAGAATGCTAGGGCAAAGGAGAAGAAGTCCAAACTCAGCATGGCCAAGCATTTTGGTATAAACCAAACAAGTTACGAGGGACCCAAAACAGAGTGCACTTTGTGTGGCATCAAGTACAGCGCTCGACTGTCTGTACGTGACCATATCTTCTCTCAACAGCATATCTCCAAAGTTAAAGAAACCATTGGAAGCCAGTTGGATAAGGAAAAGGAGTATTTTGATCCAGCTACTGTACGTCAGTTGATGGCTCAGCAGGAGCTGGACCGGATCAAAAAAGCCAATGAGGTTCTTGGTCTGGCAGCTCAACAGCAGGGCATGTTTGATAACACCCCTCTGCAAGCTCTTAACCTTCCTGCTGCATACCCAGCACTACAGGGCATCCCTCCAGTCTTGCTCCCAGGCCTCAACAGCCCATCCTTACCAGGCTTCACTCCATCCAACACAGGTGGGTATGGATATTATCACACTGCTCAGAGACACAGCTTAACTTGACACATCCTTAGCACAGGCAGGTGTTCTCTTGAGGAATGGCTGATACCTGGCCCTTTAGTGGAGCATATTTACTTGACATTGAATGAGCAATAGGTATTCTATCTTTTAATTCCTGAATGTGGGTTTTCTAACCAAGTCTGAAATAGAGCAAGATGTAGACATTTTGTGTATCTCTGTTTCCTTAGCACAGCCTAAAAATGCTGAAGCACCTTCGAAAAAATGAAGAATAAAGGATTTATCAAACGGAACAGGCAAAGGGCTAATGTGCTGAATGCATTGTTCATTATACCTTTCCTTTTACTATTAAATTCAGTTTATGTAGTGCCGTCCCAAATTTTCACTAACTGTGAACTGTTTCTAGGGAAAAGTGTGACGTGCCTGGTGGCACTGGTGACAGACTCCTGGAGCATCTTCATGTAATATCCTTATGGTGACCTCCAGGACTAATCCCAGTGCAGCTGTGGGTTGGTTTCTGAGTCATGGCTGGGTAAAACCTGAAAGTACCTTCTCAACAAACAGCGATGTAGTCGTGGGTCGTATCTACTTTGTATTTTAGTAATATTTTTTTCAACAATACTACATAAAAATAAAATCTGGCACAGTCCTTTGGGTAGCCTAATCCCAGGTAATGGACTTTGTTTTTCTGAGGAGGTACCTTTTCTTTGTACCTGGTGAACACATGGAGTGAGTAAGATCTGTAGCAAACACTGGTGGTGCTCAGTAGACTAGCAGTGGCCTAGAAAACCTGATCTAAGAGCCTTGTTTGCCCACTGCTACATCTGTGGCATCCCAGGTACATGCCTGTGTCTGAATTCCACTTGTAACAGAGTAATCGATGTTCTCTCCAAGAGTTACTTTCACTTGGAAGACCTCCCTGTTACTTCTGATGATCCTTTTTTCAAGTTGACTTTCACCAGGGCTGATTTACATTTACAGAGATATCCCAAGAACTGATTGCAGTGTCTTGTCTCCAGAACAGGCTTAGTCTGTCTTGGGTTGGAAAGCCTGTGGCACGTAACACTTGGTGTGGTTACCCCAGATGCCACTGTGCATGATGCTTGTTTTCTGCTCTGCAGCAGTACAGGTCTGCCTGTATTAGAACTAATAATGATACAAGAGTTCTCCAGAATGAGGGTTCTCCATGTTCAGAAACAGGAAGCAAGGTGTTGATGGCTTCAAGAGAAACACCTGGTTTAAGAATGGAAACTGAGGACATGATTTTAACAGGTCACTTGATCAGCCTCTGATACAGATGTGGGACTGAGCTGACTTTTAATCAAATGTAAAAGCCTGATCGACATTCCTTTTTGTTCTTTTTGCTTGATAAAGCAGCCTGTCTTTGCATATTCCTAAAAATCGTGTTTGCTGAAATGATAACTTTCTCTTATTGTACTGAACTGATTGGCTAATGATGAGTTGTAATCCATAGTGTGAAGCCTAAATAGGATCTGAGAATCTTCCCAGCTCCCTAATCAGAAACTCAGCCTCCAAAAAGACTTTCTGATGCTTTTATTCAGCAGCCTGACTCTGAAGTTCCTTTTTCAACAGATTGAAAAACTCAGTGCCGATGTTGCCAGGTAACATGGTTGTATCATGTTAATAAAATAGCCATCTTCTTTTGTCATCCAGGAGGTAAATCTTCAGATAAGCAAATCAAAGCCTTAAACAAAAGGATAGTAGCCAGTGTGAGCAGCTACATGGAGCTTGAGCAGCTCATCTGGCATTCACAGCAGGACTGGCTACTGAGCTGCTCACTGTATATCACATCACTAGCACCTGAAGTGTGTCTGTGGTGTAACACACTTCAGGTGTAACACCCTAATGAGAGCACTAGAGACCCATGAGTCAAAACGGACATCTTTCTCTCCCCTTAGAGGTGGCTGTGTTCACCTTTTTCTCCATTGCCACTTGTCTCTGAAGTATCTTTGGTTGACAAATGAAGAACAGTTAAATCTCACTGTATTTGGAGGGCTCTGAAAAAGCTTTCTGCTGGGAGTTAGGGCCTCTGCGAGGATTTTCACATAGTTATAGTAGTCTTCCCATGACCCCCAAAGAAAAGTAAAATTATTCTTGACTACAGTTGAGGGATAGGTCATTGTAATTAAACCATTTTTAAAAACAGTTGCTGTTAGAAATTCTTTTCTTTGGGGCTGCTGACCATTTCTGCTCCTTGAGTCTAATCCTAGCTACACACCCCAAGGGCATCTTTCAATGCCAGGACTTCTTCATGTGATACTTCTGTTATTGCCTAAGGTCTTGTTTCAGAAGCCAGAACTAGGCGAAGAGAATCTCTTTGGCAGATTGTATTGTCAGCCTAACATAGACAGCTCTGTGCTGTTTACTTAATACCCCAAATTTGTAACAAGATCTAAAATTACTTTTTTGCACTTCAATCTATATTGTTGCTTTTATTTTCCTCCAAAGACTGGTATGTGTCCTGGGGAGATGGGGCTACGTACTGTGAATGTTAAAAGCGATCAGTGACTGCGTCGACAGGACTAAGCTATTTAGAAAGTCAAACAGACTGTTTGTGGCCTTTAGATAAGGCTCCAAAGGTCAGGCCATCTCGGCTCAAAGCCTGTCGAAGCAGATAAGGCTGTGCATCCAGGAATGTTATGAATTACCTGCTGCTCCCACACTTGAACCTTTCGGGGAGCGTTCAGCTAGGGAACATCAGTTTCAATGGCATCCATCCATAATATACCCTTATCTGAAATCTACAAGGCTGCTGTGTGGAGGCTCACTTCATACACTTCATACCTTCACAAATCATTGTTGTCTTGATACTGCATCAGGAGCAGATGCAGGTTTCTGATGGGCTTTGCATCAGCCATGGCTGAAATCTTGGCTCTTGGCCACCCTGCTCCCAGTCCTCTGGTGGGTCCTGCAAAGGCCAGCCCCTGAAGACTGCTGGCCCCAGCCCCTAACTGTGTTTGAGTCCCTTTACATTGCCGTTGCAGGGCAAAGGAGCCCCGTAGCAGCTGGATTTCCCTGCCAGGAATCACTGTCTGCCCTGTTCACAGCGATGGCCCTGCTGGCATACTTCCCTTCCTATTCCTGCTGTTGGGAAAATGGCTGGACTTCACATTCCACCATTAATCCATCTCCTTTGTGAGGAAGGATCGTGACCCTTTTAATTCCACCCAAACATAATGTTCATGCCCTGGGGTTTGTCTGAATACCACGCAAACTCTGAGATAATTACCCAGAAGCTGTGCACCCAAAACCTCTTACATAGGAAAGAAGGAAGGGGTTGCATTAGAGGTTTGTGAATTGGTGAGCATCAGCCTAGTAAGGACAAAACAGAATCATAGAATAGTTAGGGTTGGAAAAGACCTTAAGATCGTCCAGTTCCAACCTCCTGCCATGGGCAGGGACACCTCACACTAAACCATGCCACTCAAGGCTCTGTACAGCTTGGCCTTGAACACGGCCAGGGATGGAGCATTCACAGCTTCCCTGGGGAACCCATTCCAGTGCATCACCACCCTTACAGTAAAGAACTTCCTTACATCCAATCTAAACTTCCCCTGTTCAAGTTTAAACCCGTTACCCCTTCTCCTGTCACTGCAGTCCCTAATGAAGAGTCCATTCCCAGCATCCTTACAAGCCCCCTTCAGATACTGGAAGGCTGCTATGAGGTCTCCACGCAGCCTTCTCTTTTCCAGGCTGAACAGCCCCAACTT